>PVHY01001476.1:0-126744 GCA_004024945.1 Uropsilus gracilis
GGGCCGCGGGCGGCCGCCATCACCCGCTCCCCACAAAAAATTTTTTAAAAATTATTTAAAGAAAAAAAAATCTCCGAAATAGAATATTGGAGACTATCCCCATTTATTACTTCTATTATTGTATCCAAATTTCAACTTGTCTTAAATTTTTAAAACTTATAATATTTGTCATATTGATATCTTGTTGTATCCTAATTTGCATACTGATATCTTGTTGTATCCTAATTTTCTTTTTATACGTTCTAAGCCTGAAATTAATTGTATAGTTTTAAAAAAAGAAAAAAAGAAAAAAAATTAAATACATGGTGACTGTCATTCCTAATAAAATTATGAGAGTATTTTCCACTGAAAACATGATAATATTCTATGTATATTTTTTAATAATTTATGTATAAATTTCACATCTTTGTGATCTCTGGGGTTCACCTCCCCTCCCTGACCATTCTCACCCTGTCCTACCCCCCCATGTATATTTTTATTCTCACTAATTAAAAACCAGAAACTTTCTTAATTCAAAAAAAAAATTTTAAATACATGGTGACTGTCATTCCTAATAAAATTATGAGAGTATTTTACACTGAAAATATGATAATGTTCTATGTATATTTTTATTCTCACTAATTAAAAACCAGAAAGTTTCTTATTCAAAAAAAAAAGAAAAGAAAACTAACCCTTGAGAACTGACTACAGAACTGAACCAGGAGAGCAGAGGGGTAGGGAGTGGAATGAACAAAGCAGGAAGTATAATCATCGATGGCAAGAGGATATGGGTGAGTGTGTGGTGGGTGTACTATGGGGAGGTATTCCACCCAATATTACTTCAATTAAAAATTAATTTATAAAAAGAAAGGAAGATCATATTTAGTGAGTGATTATTTTAAGGTGTAGGAATTATTTAATATAAAGACAAGCATTTTGAAGGAATATTTAGGGGCAATAGAAATTGACTTAGTTGGTTTTTCATAGCTTTTCTGTATAAGAAATTCCTTTTTTGTAATTCTGAAAATCAAATCTACATCGAATTTTATTATTTCTGTAAATGATCTCCATACAATAACAACTTGTGACGAACCAGATGTTACTAGCTAATGTAACGAGCCAGATTGGAAATATAAGTGTGTTGACAAAAATCTATAAATGTGCAAAAAAGCTATCAAGAATAGTAATATTTTAGTGGTGAAGAGAAAAGTGTCATTTGACAATGTGTTTTCCAGTTCATTCTCTCTCTCAGATAGAGACATTTTAAGCTCTTGGTTGATTTAAGATTTGAGTAAGTTAACAGCTGGGCAATATACTGTTTTAAAGAATAAAGTGTAGGCAGCATTTGTTACCAGTTTAAATTTCAGTGTTCAGTTCATCCATCACTGCCTAATAAAGACTGGACTTCCTTTTTCACCACATTGACTCACCAACTGGTGTTCTACCACTGTTAAAAAAAAAAAGACAAAGACAGATGCCCATGTGTGGGCAGGATATGCTCTGTCAGGATTTCACCCACTAACTGCCAGGTTTAAGAAATCCAGCAATGCAAAGCCTATAAAAGGGAAACCCCTGACAGGGACTTACTGTTGGATAATGTAAAAATCATACTACAGAGGACCTGTTAGCAACATTTGACAACCTAAAGGGCATATTGATGCCTGTTCCACATACAGACCAATTTGTTGACTTTGGAAATAAGAGTAAGGATAATATACATGTTATATATAAGGTAGCTTTGCTAAAATACAGAAAACCAGTTAGAATGCCTTCATAGAAAATACAAAGCTAGAAAACCATATTTAGTCAGATCAGATGCATCAGAGTAATGGGGAATCTTGGATCATAAATCAGAGACTGCTCTACGGCTCCTATTAAAAACTCATCTTGGGCCTGTGTTCATCTGGATTTATTGAATTATTACAATTGCGATTGCAATTTAAATCATTTCAGTATGAATTGCACTTCCAGTGAATAGCAAACTGCCACAAAATTTAAAACTTCTCTTATTAAAAGAAACCAAGAAAAAAAGAATCGTTAGCTATACTTTTTATTATATGAAAAAAAGTAGGTGCCCAGAAAGTGAGAGATGATAGTACACACCCAAAAAATGTATATAGCACCACGATTTAATACCTGTTAATAATTTGCTGGGTTTGCTTTTAGCACAGAAATAGTGAAATTATGTTTACAGTCATGATGTTTTTAATCACTAAACATTTCAATATGAATCCCTTTAAAAAGACTAATATAGCACTTCTATTCTGATAATTTTAATTCCTTAATACTCTTCTATACCCAGTCCTCATTATAATTTTTCCAATTATTGCCAAAATACCTTTATAAAGCTAAATAATTTATTGAAGAAAACAAAAGGCTTACAGTGTGCCAAAGCAGTCGAAAGATCTTGATCATCTCTATCTCATTTATTGTTTATAGTGTCATTATACTGGAGATACTTTTATTATCCACAATTGTAGGTGAGGAAATTGAGGTTTAGAAAAGTTACCTAATATACCCAAGGGTATACAGCTGGTGAGTGACCAAATGACCTACGATTAAAACCCTGAAGCCTGACTCTAAAACCTCTTCCTTTGGTAGGGATAGAGTTGAATTTGTACATCAATGTGAAGTGAATTGCCATTTTCACAATATTATATTACGTCTTCTGATACACACAAACATGGGTGATTTTCCATTTATTCAGATCTTTAATTTTTTTCTACTTTCTAAGTTTTCAGTGTGTAGGTCTTGTACTTTTTTGTTAAATTTATTCCTAATTACTTTTGATACTATCATAAATGAGATTGTTTCTTTTTTTTATTTTTATTTTTGGTTTGTTCATTGCTTATGTATGGATTTACATGTTGATTTTTGCATGTTGTATCCTGACAACCTTGGTGGACTCATGTATTAATTTGGATGGTGTTTTTATTATTTCCTGCATAGGATCACATCATCTCCAATTTGATGTCTTTTCTTTCTTTTTCTTGCATTATTGTAGCAACTAAATACTTAAAATAATGTTGAAGTGTGAGATCAGGTAGTCTTTATTTCTAACTTTCAGTCTTTCACCCCAAAGTATGATATTAACTATGGATTTTATGTATCTAATATCAGGTAAACTTCTCTCTCTAATTTCTTAAGTGTTTTTATCTTGAAAGGATTTTGGATTTCTTTAGATACATATATTAAGATGATAATATGGATTTCTGTCATCTAGTCTATTGCTATAGTATACAATGTTAATTGATTTTCAGGTGTTAAACTAAACTTACATTCCTAAAATTAATCCTTCTTTGTTATGGTGTAGAATCCTTTTATATATTGCTGGATTCATTTGGTAGTATTTTATTAAACATTTTAATATCTACATCCACAGAAGATTTTGACATTGTTTTCTTGTGATACCTTTGTGTAGTTTTGGCATCAAAGTAAAGATGACCTCTCCAGATGAGTTAGAAAGTGTCCTTCCTGGTTTTATTTTGTGAAGAGTTTGTAATGAATTGATATTAATTTTTCTTTAACCATTTAAAAGAATTTATCATAAGGCTGTGTAGTCCTATGTTTCTCTTTGTGGGGAAATTTTAAATTACTGATTCAATATCTTTTTATAGTTCTTTTTCAGTTTTCTATATCTTTTTGTGTTAATTTCAGTAGTTTCAACTTTCTAGATATTTACTATTTTACTTTGTTATCTAATGTGCTGTCATGTAAAATTGTTCATAGTATTCCCTTACTATCTTTCTTACTTCTGTAAAGTCAGTAGTGATAGCCTGCTTTCATTTCTAATTTTATTAAATTGAATATCCTATCTTTTTTCCTTGATCAATTTAACTTTGTCAATTTTATTGATTTTTTTCAAAGAACCATCTCTTGATTTCAGTGATTTCTGTTCCATTCATTATTTTCTGCCCCAATCTTTATCTTTTCCTTTCCTTCTGCTTGTTTAGGTGTTAAAACGAACCTTAATCACTCCCGCAGTTTAATATTTGTATGTAACTTTTGGCACTCCACCAACTTAACTACTAGTAACCTGCTGTTGACTGGAATCCTTACCAGTAACATACATTATATGGTACGTGGAGGGGTGTGTGTGTCGGGGCGGGGGCAGAATATGTACATGCATGTGTGTAACTAGCCTCATAATCAAGTAAACTAGAAAATATGTTAAGAAAATTATATAGTTTGGAACCAATGCTTTTGATCATTCTTACAAGGTACAAGGAGAAATATTGGAAAATTTTACTCTGGCATGCCACTGAAGTCCTTCACAATAATTTCACAGAATTATTTCACACAAATATGAATATTTAGAATTTTGCAATTCTTACTAAAGAAGAAATAGTTTGGATTAGTCTTAAGAATTGAGGAAAGAACAGTTAATGTCTGTTGAAAATCCCCACCAATACTCTCCTATTATTCCTTTTTCCTTTTATTCCTTTAGTCCTTTTATGAGGAAACAGCCTCGGGGAGTTTTTGTATACAGTTTCCTAATATTACCTGGCTAGAGAGTTTTTCAGGCAAGATTTGAACTCATATCCTTCTTGTCACAAAGATTATGATCTTTCCATACGGAACTCACCGTATGGAAAGGCTGTGCTGCTTACTTTGGTATTGTTATTGTAAGTAGAGTAGAGATGTTGTATGAAGTTACATGCTACAGAAGGTATTTAGTGTAATTATTTACTTTAACAAAAATGTTTTATTGTTAGATGTTTCATATGGATTTGAAAGGAGATGAAATCTCCTAACAAAGCAGTCAGTGCTTTATCATCACCTTATTCCTAACAGCTGGGAGAGCAGAGTTAATCAGAATCTGAACCATATGTTGAGTCTGCGTTGAGTCTAAATTTCTTAGAGGTCCCGGCATGGGAAGCCTTATTAGGCATTAGAGCAAACCTCCAGTGTGAATAATAAGGGTTTACCATGCAGATCAGTGGGGCATAAAAGTAATCTCAGCTGCATTGTCCCAGCACTTCTTAAGTAGATATCACTTGATGTGTAAAGTCTGAGCCACACTCCCAGGATGACACAGGAGATCCTGCTTCAGGATTCCTGTGGCTTACTGAGTTGGAAGTGGCTTAGCTGTAGAATGCTAGGCCTTATCTCCAGTAACCCTCTTCAGGGTTAGCACCCCTTTTTTCAGAGGAAGAAGATGAAAGTCCTTCAGGAGATACCTTCATACAGTGTTACTCTTTGTTCTGTTTTTCACATTAGTTTTGTACATTTGGTGGTGTGTTGGAAACCAGATTTGTGTCCTTTTGAACCAGTAGTCGAATTATGGTGTCAGTTGTGAATGCACCTCAGAAAACCAGAATATGATAACACCGACAAAGCCTATCGTCATATGGTGAAAATTCATCAAAAATTACCAGGAGTCTAAAGTTCCACTCTCCCCACCCAGAGTCTATCACCCTCTTCTAAACCATGTATGAGAAGTTATTCTGAAAACTCTTATATTACCTGCAACAGTGAAAGAGCATTATGTTTGTAAAGGGGCATCTGTGTTCCTCCGTAATCTAGAAAATACCTGAGGTCACCTTACCTGAAAGCAAAACTTCATCTACGCTTCCTAGTTGTCTCAGTGTTCTCAGTATTTCCAACTATGCATTGCATACTGAAGTTTGAGGATGTATGAAATAACTACTTTTGTTCAGCAGTTAGCCTAGGTATTTTTTAAGCTAAGAACTTATTAAGAAAGTATTGCTTATGTAACATTACTTTCAACCATTGATTTTAAAAGTATGATCCCTGGATCTGTAACATCAGCTCCCTAAGGAACTGATGTTCCCTCCCCATTCAGGGAATGGGAATCTCAGACCCAACTCTAGACCTACAGAATCAGAAACTCTGGGGAAGATCAAGGCCAGTAATCTGTGTTTTAACAAATTCTCAGTTGGTCCTGAATGTGCTAAAGCTTTAGACTACTGTTGAAACTATATTCAATTGAAAACACTTTCCATCTGCCTTCACTGTTTTCTTAAGCAATCTTCAAACACATGTCTAATCAAACTCTTTCAGTGTTGAGAATAAAGTGAAATATAGTAGTTTTAATCTCCTAGGTTTATAATTTGTCATGCTAGTTTTTATACTGTCTTCTAAGTAAGCTGAGGTGTTCCCATGTCATGGTATTGTTTCTCATTTTGCGATTTTGGCATAGATCATTCTCTCTAGTTTCCCTTACCATCTCTCGTCTAATCTGTCTCTAAAAATTAATGTCCCTTTAGAGTCTGATGTGAGGATTCAATAAGATGTATGTTGTTGTGCATTTTGTTAACACAGTATTTGGGACAATTTTTTGGACTGATGATTAAATCAGTCATATCACTTCATTAATTCCAATTTTAATTTTACTGCATAAAGAAAATTCTACATTAGTTACAAAATAAGAACAAGTACTGAATCTTGCCATGTGGCTCATAGTGATTTAACAAGAGTGGTAAGGGTCTGTGAAGACCAAATGTGCACCTAATTCTATAAAATGGAAGTTTTTATTCTTGAAGCATGAATCAAACCTAAATTAGGAACTCACCTAAATAAAAATAAAGCATCTTTTCCATTTGGCTTGAACTGTTTTGGATTTCACATTAGCTAAATTAAAAATATGTTTTTATTAGGTGCAAGTAGTTTCCCAAATGCTTTTCCTGGCTCACATCTTGTCCTTATTTTCTTGAAGGGTTGCTCTAGCATAGTTCAAACAAGTTTTTGATCCTGTTTGTCTGCCAGGTGGTAACAGTGTAAGAAACCCACAGAGAGATTAAATCTTTGCAGATTTATGAAAAAGAAAAATTGGCATTTTCTGCATCAATAGCCTGGGAATGAGTCAGCTCTTGCACACAGTCACTACTGCCTCTGAGGATGCCACTTATTTTCAGATAAATGCCAGCCAAGTTCTAGACAGATAATTTGCAAATCTTTAAGCCTCAACACAGGTGAAAGTTTTTACAAAACTAGGAAGCACAAATTGATTGCTGTTCTACTGTGTGTGTTATAAGCTAAAGAAGAAAGAAAACTATTTCCCCCCCTAGATTTCGAACTGTACTGTTTGTTGGTGAAAAATCTGTAAAAACTATCCCCTTCTTCCCACACTGTCCTGTCTCCTTACCGCTTTCTCTTATTCCTTATACACATAGTTCCGAGGATAGTAAAGGAATTTTCAAAAAATGTAAAGTTGTTTATTCATTCTCCTAGAATACCTCTTTATGGCATCGTGGTCATGGGACAGTGTGTTTGTGTGTGTGAGTGTGTGATGAATCTGCTTCCTAAAATGTTTAATTTTGAGAAAGTTTAAATTTGAGCTAGACGGATTTGTTGTTTCATCAAATTCACATAGCAAGTTTATCCACAGTGATGGATAATAAAACTACAATGGGCATTTTAAGAAATCTTTGTTAAAGTCTTAGTACTGTAAGTTTTGGTATTAGATTTGATATTTAGCACAAATTAGAATACATCTAATAAAATTCATTCATGTGGCAAATAGGAAAAACTGGATACTTTCATAAGCCATACTTTCTCTTTTGACTCAATATGCTTTATTTAAATAGTCTAAAATACCCAGTAAGGCTATGCAGTGCTACCAACATGGAAATCAAAAAGTTCTAACAAGTTGGCTCTTAAATTGGTAAAAGTGATGCCTTAAATGTGCATATGAGTATTTATTGTTGATTAAAGTTAACTCCTTAACTATAATTTTTTTAAAAATTTTACGGAAAGACCTAGAAAGAACAATGACTCAAGGATACAATGGTATCAAGGATACCATGTGTATTCAGAGAAAATAATCTGAAACATCTTTCCCTTAAAAAAGTGACTTTACTTTTCCTAAGTAGACATGTTTTTATTTATAGTGAGTTAATAGTTTCTAAAAGTCACTAGGTCACATGGTATCTCTACAGTACTAATCTTTGTTTGAGTTTACTTAACTTTTAAAATGTTTCTCTTTTTTTGTTGTTGGTATGCATATATATACTAACATGTGGTTTAATATAAATCAAATAATACTTTGTCTTATTATGTAATCTATATTTTTATACTCTATTTTAAACAGACTTTTTTTCTTAGGAACAATGATGTGATGAACAACCAGCACTCCTTTTTTGTACTTATGCAGGTAATTGAATTTCTTTAGGTCATTAGGATGAATGCCTTGGATTGTTGAGTCTGAAGTTGCCTACATAGAGTATTAATACATTTGCCAGTGCTTAAAAGGAGTCTTATTTTCTAGTGCATTCGATGCACTTTTTACCTAGCATAGTGATGAAAAATTGCAGCACGTGGCAACCTAACATAAATTAGTACTACCACAATTTGGCACATGTGCTGAACTCTGAACATTCATATGTATTAGATTCTATGCTAGTTACTGGATTTCAAAAGTGAAAGGATGCGGTTTTATTGGATTAATGGATGTTGCAAAGAAGTAGAGGCAGTTAAAATATGCTTAGTGTGACTGAAAGGATATAGGGAGCTCAGGTTTCACTATAGGAGTTCAGAAACCTTTGAAGAGAAAATGACATAGAAGCTGAGATCAAGAAAACCATGAGTTATGAACAGAAGGAAAATGAAAAGGAGTGGCTTCGACCATGAGTAAATGTCAACTATTATTATGCAGGTGAGCTCTAATAGGATTTTAGAATGTGTGAGATGTGTACAGCGATGAGACACCAGAGATAGACGTGGAGCACAGAACAGAGCTAAGAAATTGAAAACCTTCTGGTAGTTATTGAGTTCCTAAATAAGTGTTTGAAAACTAGGGGATGCTGCAGCAGGGAAACAGTGAGAACAGATTAGAAAAAAAAATGTCCTGATAGTAGTTTGAAGAGTGACTTAGAGACAATCAAATGATAGACTTCCAGAGTCAAAAGGATGTGGTAAACCTGATTCGGACAGACAGATGTACCAAAGAATCCAAGCTTGTCAAGTTGACAAGTTAGTGAGGACTATTTTCAAAATTAGATAAGCAAAAGCATCCTTCATCTAATGACTCCCTTATCTTAAAAAAGCAAGCAAAGTGCTTGTTGGGAGATAGAGGAACTCCCACACACCCACTGACGAGAGGATCTGGAATTAGAAATAGAAAAACTAGGTATAATAACACCTATCATCACCATCTGTTATATTATAGTTACTATCAGATAGACTGTACTTAGGTATCCTTGATTATAGAGCAAAAAAACAGTGATTCATTGTAGACCTTATTCTTAAGTAGAACAGAACCTCATAATATATTTTTTGTCCCCATAATAAATGGTTCAAAATCATGTGGAATAAATTTGCAGGTAAAGGAACTTCCTCAACATTTCTACATGCAGTGGACAAGAAAGACATGACTAACAGTTCCTAAATTTAAAATGGAAAAATCTCACTGACTTCAGAGGATCACCTGTCTGACACTCTGTGCCATACTATCTAAAACATTATGATCCTCTAGAAATCAATCTGTGTAATACTAATCCATCCTGACGAAAATCTAGTGAATGACAGAAAAACTTCTACCTCGTGTCTTTTTCCTTATTTCATACCATGAGCTGTGTTTAAAATCATATTTTTAGGTCTTCCTTCTTTCCCAGAACATTGAAATTATTTTCATGTCAGTAAAGCAAACTTAGCAAGGCAAAACACTATGGAAAACATGAAATCTCTAATAAATAACTTGCATATTGCTTCTCTATTACAAAGTAAGTATGACTTTTACAAAAAATGACATCATCCATTTTAGGTATACATTATTTTATTAACCAAATAAATGCATTTATTTGATTTAGTTTTCATAGTAATCTCTCTTTTATGTGCTACATTTGAAATGTCTTCCCACAGAAGTCCTGTTTTTCCCTGCACTCCCTGCCCCCTAACTCTCTTGGACAGTTTCCATGATTGGTATTCTGATACCCTTTCTCAGTAAGTTTGTCTTTGTTTATTCAGTGTGTACTACATGTTGAATCACAGTGTTAGATATGGTTAATGTAGGCCAATGTTTTTCTTAATGAGTTTAATTTTTTGTAATACCTGCTTATAAAACATTAGAAAGTCTCTGAGAACAGTAAAACAATAGGTGACAAAAACACACACTTTAAGACATGAAGAAACCAGTCATCACTGACAATAAGTGAACTTTATTCCAAGTATCTCCTCATGCATTTACGTAAAGAAGAAAAGGCAAATTTAAATAATTTTATTAAGGAAATATTACATTTTATGGGATTTGCATTTAATGTAAAAATACTAAGACTAAAGAAATTTCTAAATTTTGTATGTGTCTTAAAAGATTTCCTAAGATATTCCAGTAGGCATCATTATGAAGAAAAAAAAAAAGTAAGAGAATGGAATTGTTTTCTAAAACTACTTAATTCAATTTTAGGCTGAACCGATTAATTTCCTGCCCAAAAGATTGAGGAAATTAGTATACTCAACTATTCTTTTTCCCCTTTTTCCTTTCTCCATTGTCCAATTTGATTTGAATTTGTTATTTTTATACTGTCAATGTTCATAGTGTGTATTGTCAATGTTCATAGTGTGTATACATAGAGCTTTCACATTTATAGGCTTAGTTTTATATTTAAATGGATGCGTTGCTCAGCATCCTCTCTTTACCCCAGTGCCTCTAGTACTATATTCTTTCATTCATACTTTGGTTATCTGGACTTTGTCACCAGATCCTTCTTTTCCTCCTTGTCATTGTTGTCGTCACCTTCTTTTTTTCCTCTTTTACCTCCTCTTCCTCCTCCACCTCCTCTTCCTCCTCCTTCCTCTTCCTCCCCTTCCTCCTCTTCCTCTTCTTCTTCCTCCTCTTCTTTCTTTTCCTCCTCCTCTTCCTCCTCATCCTCCTTCTTCCTCTTCCTTCTCTTCCTCATCTTTTTCCTCTTCCTTTTTCTCCTCCTCCTCCAGCTCCTCTTCCTCCTTCTTCTTTCTTTTTTTTTTAAAAGATGGTCTCAGGCTTTGTACTGTCTTCCATAGTGTTTGAGACCGTGATCGAACGACAGCTTGATTAAATGTTGTTAGGTGCCTTTTTTCCCCCTTGTAACATTTGTAGGGATTTCTCGCTTGTCTTCCTGTACTGAATATGTTTGTGGAGCTAGTCTACACCACTCCCTACGTATTCTCCTGCCAAGAGTGACTTGTTCTTACTGCTGATTACTTGAAGGATTCATTCCTTTATCTGGAAACTTCTTAATTTCATTAGAATATTTTCAGCACTTCAATAAAGTCTTCATTCCCTTATCTCACAATTAAATTATTTTTGTCACTCTCAACAGGAGCAAGACTTTCTAGATTCCAAGTTAATGAAATTCTTACTCATTTCCTCAGCTAGACTGTTCAAATTACTAAGAGGTAAAACCCTAGGAATGATTTTGCTATGCCAAATTAAGCTTTGCTTTTCTCTGAGCTCTCAAATATTTTTATGCGTAATTAGTAAAAGGTATGACTATCTTATTTACATAAGTCAGATGCATTGTTATAAAAACAAAACCAGAGCTTCTGAGCTCTTACTGCCCCCTTCAGGCCTTTCTAGAGAACTCAAGGTACTCAGTTGATGAGTTGGTTTGTTTCCTGTCCAAGTTATTACCAGATTTCATTAAAGTAAAAATTAATGCAGAAAATAAAACCCTTGCTAATTCGTGAATTCTAGTTTTCCATGCTGAATGATTGTATGTAGAGAAACTAGATATTTTTCTATGAACATCTAGTGTCTTTTATGATTATATATTAGTATTGTCATAGCCTTGTAGATCTTCATTTGAAAGGGCCCTTACTGTTACCTAGTTCAACGACCCATCCTTTAATCTTCTCTAAGACATTCTCGTCAAATGGTGCTCAGATGTTTGAAACTACAAGGAATTTATTGCTATATCGTACAGCAGTGGTGCCTATTTGGACTGATCTGTCTCTGTTAATTTCACCCCTTCTTTTACTTCTTCTTTGAATATGTGCAAATGAATCTAAGTTTTCATCATGGCAGTTTCATAATGATTTTTGTCATCATGTTCTGAGATTGCTCTGCTCCATGCAAATATTCCTATCTTATTCCACTATCTTCTGTACGACATTTTAGTTATCGGATTTATCTGACTAACATGGAGTATAAAATAGCTGTTACTTTCTACTTGTTACATGCTCTGCTTTTCTAAATGAGACTTTTCTAACTTTGATCACATGTGCTTTTTTGAGAAACCACATCGCACCGTTGACTTAGATAGTGCTTTCTACTAAATCCTGTCAGTTCTTTCCATTCTCCCTGCAGCCTTTCTATCTCTTACCTCCTGAGCCCATTCCTATACACACACTTGTAATTACTTTGTCTTCCACAGTGTCTTGTTTCCTTGTACATTATGAGATCTTTTTAGTGGAAGCTATTTTTTTAAAAAAACTCTTCAGTGTTTTGTAAGATCTGGCTTGAAGATACCTTTCTTTCAGAGAGGAATTCTTTGGTTGTACAGATGTATTAGCATATACCACAGATAGATGGTGAGTTTAATTTAAAGTGTTTCTTAGATATCCTGAGAATATTCATTCGCTTAAAACTAGTCCTCAGTGTTAAGTATAGAAGTACAAGTTCTGCCCCCGTAATATCCCACAGGAAGCCAAAATTCCCATTTAAACCAGTAGGCAGAGGATCCTAATTACAGTTCCAGTGCCTCTTACTCTACTTTTCTGCCCCCTCTTATTTTTTAACTCCTGGATATTCCCCTTGTCTTATTAGTGAGTGAAGCTATGCACTAGAATTTGTTGCTTTTTTTTTTTTAATGTGCTTTATTCAGTACTTTTAAGTGAATTTTCAAGCTATCCAGTACAATAACCTAAAAATAAGTCAAGTAGTTTTCTGGTTATCTAGTATGCTGCCTTATAGGAATGAAAAGGAAATCCATTTGTTTTCATATTGAGTTGATATCCTTTATAAGGCTGGATTGTGGAATTAACATATGGCTAAAGACCGAATGTCTGCTACAGCAAATTTACTTCTGTGAAATATTGGCCGAGCCAATTCTTGCTGTGAAATAACATTCTTGATTCTGAACTTCTTTATATTTGGACAAAATAGCAATGTCAAGTACTGCTGTCATGGATTTTATAGAATTCACTCTGTTTAGTCTGCTTTGGAAAAGCTGGTAAAATAGTCTATGGTTTGAAAGATCCTCCAAAAATTCCTAACAGTCTCTATCAAGTCTAAATTTCTAAACTTGTTATTTAAAAGTAAACGTGATCTTTCATGGAAAAGATAAGTTTAAAGACTATAGATATATGCATTAAGATTCCTTTTCGATTTATTTTATACTTAGGGATAAGGATGTAGTCTTCCTGTTCCTACCTATTTGCGCAAAATTATAAAAGAAATAGACTATTATCTCTCAATTTAAACTTTTATCTTCTGACAGATGCCTTCCACTATCACTTCGACTAAAGTAATGTAGGTTCTTTGTTAACTTCCCAAGTAGAATTTTTATTTTGTATTTCTTTGTTGATCAGTTGGACTCTAATGAAAGAAAGTAAATAATTCTGTTCCCAATGGATAGCCACTAGAATTAGGATATGGGAAATCTGTAATTTTTAGCTTTTTTAAGCTGTTAGATTTCTTATTTCATAGATTTTGGTATTTAATAGATCAGTGCAGCAGTGTATCAAACATAAAAATTCTCACCAATAAGTTTTTGAAATTTATACATCCATGAGACAAATAGAAGGACATGCCTTTTTAAATAAGCTTAGTTAGACTGATATTTCATTTTGCCAGTAAATGATTCTGCAAATAGTAAGAATAGTACTATTGTGGTATAAGGGAGAACAATAATGGTAATAGAAGCAAACTAATATTGAGTATGTATTCTGAGCCAAGATCATGTAGAGAATATTAAGTAACTTCCAAAGAATCCTAATTTTTCTTGCAATCTCACTATTATTCCCATTTCAGGTGAAGAAAGGGATTCTTAGATTGATTTAGTTGTCTAAAGTCATTTTGCTAATAATAGAAAAGAGCTTTTAAATATATATAATGGGTTTTTCTGATTTAATTTCTAGATATACATATATTTTCAAGTTTTATGCATAAAATGCAACATATGATACTTTCTGTTTTAGTGAATATGTATTTCTAAAAGGATCACTTTTACACTGCTGGTGGGATTGCAGGCTGGTCCAGCCAATATGGAAAGCTGTGCAAAGGATCCTCAAACTACTGAAAATGGACTTACCATTTGATCCAGCAATCTCACTTCCGGGAATCTTCTGAGGACACCAAAACCCTAATTCAAAAAGACATCTGTACTCATATGTTTATTGTATCACTATTCCCAATAACCAGAATATGGAAACAACCCAAATACCCCCAAACAGATGAATGCATCAGAAAGCTATGGTATAGTTACAGAATGGAATATTATTCTGTAATCAAAAAAGACAAATTTCATGCATTTGTGATAATATGAAACATGTGATAACATCGAGCTAGAAGGAATCATGCTAGTGGAAATAGACCAGAAAGAAAAAGAGAAATACTGGGTAATCTTACCTATATGTAGGATATAGGAAAGCAAACAGACAAATGGACAGGTAACACTTAAATTAACAAACTGTGAGCAAACTGAAGCACTGAGCAAGGGAAAGGGAGGAGGGTAAAGTCAGGGGAGGGATGGACACAAAAGATTAAGATGCTGGTTCACAGGTGACAAGGTGGTGAGAGAACCTTGGGATATACACTGATTTAAATATATATATATGTAAATGTGCAATCAAAGAAAAAAGGAAAAGAATTATAAGTGAACTTACTGTATATAAATTATATCCCAATAAAGTTGATTTTTAAAATAACAAGAAAATGTAAAAGCATGAAAAAAAACAGAAAAGAATTTGAATTTTTAAAAAAACAACAAAACTTGTATCTCTGCTCCTGCTAATGATACCACTAGCCTAATATTGTAATACACATTTATAGTTTCTAGGTCTAGGATACTTTCATTATAGCTGTTGTTTCATTACAAACAGGGTCTATATCTTATAGTCTGTTGCGATTAAAACAACAGACTAAAAACTATGAATTATGTATTGTTTGGTTTGCAGTCATTTCCATGTGTTACAATTATCAGATTTTAGAAAATGACAGTTGTTAAACTAAGTACAGGAACTCATGCAGGGTCAAGAAAACCAGTAGTCTGTAATGGGTATGTTTTCAGCTGTCAGCTCGCTTAGCAAGACCTCTCCATAAATTTATTTAACATCTTACTCAGAAATTTATACATATTCTATTTCATTTTTATAGAGTTCAAAAGCATACCAAACAATCAGGTCTTGATAACCACTTTTTTCCATTTTTAAAAATTATATGTATATATGTTTTAGGTCATTGTCTACCCCAAAGTTCTTCCACCACCTTATCACTCATGAACCATCTTAATCAATTGTGCCCATCCCTCCCCTGATTTTTTTAAGGTAAATGTTAGAGGTCAGTGTTTGAATTCACCACCCTTCTATTAGCATGTGTGTGTGTGTGTGTGTGTGTGTGTGTGTGTGTGTACTACTCATGAGTACTACTTATGACATAACTCAAAGTTTTCCTAAGGTACATTCATGGTAACTGGTGAAATGGGAAAAGCATCTGAAAACATCAAGTTCAAAACCTCTACAATTGTTTTTTAATTGCAAGATTTTAAATTATATTTTATTTAAAAAATATATTTTATATTATACTTTTATGATATAATACACAGTCTGATATAAATATAAACATGCTATCATTTAAAAAGCTTTCCTATGTAGTAACTCATTCGTGGTGTCTTCTGTTGCTTTTCACAGATACTAATTTAACTTTTCCCAGACTAATTCTATGTGATGATAAAATTGAGGCAAAGAAAGAGGATTTATTGCTTTCTTATGGCCATATAAAAATGTTGGGTCTAGGTCTTCTGATAAATATGTCTCTTTTTTAATCCAAAGACTGTCTCTAATCTTTTGGACTAGGCATTCACTTGAAAAAATAAAAATAACCATTCAGTGACATTAGAGTAGGTGTCTTTAATACCTATAGTCATTGATAGGATTTTGCCACTCAATTTTAAATAAAATCACTGATATTAATCAAAAAGTTAACTCTTTAAATTGCTAATGCAATTTAGCAATCATAAATTGGTTGTTTTATATTTTGTCATAACTGTAACTGCCTTTCAACCACCTTAGCATGCTCTTACCCGTATTAATCTTTCATCTTTGTATCAGCCTTGTTGTATTTGCTGTATCTAATCACATTTGTAGGTGAGAGAACTGAAGCTTGTGAGTTTGACAGTCCTACCCCAATGTTATGCTCAAGTACCTCCCTCTCCTTGGAGCCTTGAAAGATGGTGAAGACTTTAATAGACAGAAATGAAGGAAAAAGACTATTTTAGGTCATGGAAATGGTGTGAACAAAGGGGTATGTGTGCTGAAACTCAGAGTTTGCCAGTGTGTGTTTAAGCTTCCCATTCACCAAGGTAATTATGTACAGTGTGTTTTGGCTAAAGTGTGAGTGATAAAGTTGAAAAGCTGTTGGTAACTTATGAGAGGGCCATAGTAAATGGTTGGAAAAGAAACTAGTATACAATTCAGTAGGATTTGGAGAGTTTTGGAGATCAGGGGAATAAAATTGTAGGATTTAGCATAGATATGCAAAATAAATGGAAGATCAGTCCAGGGACACATAGACCAAGGAGGGGCTGTTGTCCTAGTGAAATCATAAAATCCCACCCAGCTGTCACTCCCACAGAAAGGAAGATACTTCTTTAGGAAGGACAGGATGACTCACTGTAGAAAGTAGAGTTAATACTGGAAGGTCGGCTTGACCACCAACATTCCATGTCTTTGTCAAAAATTGGACAGCTAGAACTAAGGTGGTGCTTTTTAAAGAACCAGATGGATCAGTCTGATTTTAAAATGGTTAATTGTTGCATTTGTGAGATAGTTCATGGAAAGATCATGTTGAAGTATCATTCTATAAGAAATATGAACTTTACTACAAAGTAGAAATGTCTACCGAGCTTGAGCTAACCATTTTGATTCCATGCTCTGACTTCCTTAAGGTAGGTGAGATTGAAGTCTTGAGTGTGGATGCCATTTCAGAAGGGGCATGAGTGAAAGGGAGACTTGAGATTAGGCACTGAGGAGCACTTAAACTTAAGAAACAAGCCATGAAAGAGCAGAGCTAGTGGAAACAGTATCAAAAAGGGATAGCCCCTACTTGGTAAGTGCCTGTGGATCTGACCTTTTTCCAGTATGGTACATTCCCCAGAGAACAAGGGATCAACAAACTCATATTCTTTTGAAGGTCTAATTACAGTAGAAAGGGAAGATGTTGATGTTTTGATCAGTAGCTCATAAATTATTCCCAGTAGAGAAATCTAAGGAGTGTGTGATTTACTACAAAGGGCATTAAAATCAGTGGACAGTGAGTAAAATGGCCATCAGAGCAGTGAACAAATGGGTTGTTTAAAAAAAGATTCAAGAGTATTGGAAAATATTGTCACCAAGCTGCTCACAAATGCTTGGCATTTAGACTTTATCCTAGATAGTCTTTTGTGCTGCTCCCACTGGACATCATGTCTGCCATATCGCATAATGTCTGAGCAGGTATCCTGTCATGGCTTAGTTGTATGCTACATCACTATATCTCCATCTGGCTAACTCTTCGTCTTTCAGTGTCCAGTTCAGAAGCTGGCCCTTCTTTAACCCTTAGCACTCTTTCCTTCCCCTAATTTCCCAGTGACTTATTTGTCATAATAATTGCTACCTTTTACTATGTATTTTTGTTATAATGTATGTATATGATTTATGTCCCCTGTGAACTTTGGACTCCTTAAGACTTTCTCACAATCTGTATACCATGATGGAAATAGCATACTTATGAATCAGACGATCCTATTTTTGGTTTCTTGCTGTATTACTGACTGAAAATTGTATGACTTCAGGCAAAAGTCTTTAATCTCCATAGATCTCATATTTCTTATCTGTAAATGCATGTATCACAAGTTACTGAAGACATCTAGTACTAAGGGAAGGAACCAGTATGAAGAATTGATACGGTTAAGTTCTCTCCTCATCTTGATTTGTTTGGCCATCACAAAGAATGGTATCATACAAATATCAGCTACTTCAGAATTCGTATGAGCAGATTAATAGTTGATGAATAATTAGAATAAATAATGACTTCCTATGAAATAGGTAAAGGCTACTATAATTTCTAGGCTGCTGGTATTTTACTAGGTTGGTTTTTTAAAATGGAATTCTTTTTTCAACTGGAGCAGAAGATATATTACAAATTTACCAGATTAAAAAATACAATGTAGAATGATTTGGTGAATAATGGTGATATCACACAAGCCATTGATTTCAAATTAGAAACATGCTCGTTAGAAAAAAATATTAACTGAGAGTTAGTAGCAGTTGCTGGAAGCCATTTCTTTTGCCATTCAAGAAGAAACTAGGTTCTGAGGGAGCCAAAAGATGTTGCCAGGACCAAAGCAAGCCTGCAGTTTGGTAGAACAAGGCTTACAAATTTCATTCTTATTTAAATCGATTTAAAAATATTTTAGTGCCAGTAGATAGAATTAGAGTCCAGAGAATATAAGATTGGGAATGCTAACATTAGACAGTTTTCTAAAGACTAATTTAAGATTGTGTAGTTTTTTAGAGTGGGTTGTAAGAGTTACATGCATTGTACATACTAGCGAATGGTGTTGTTTGAGGGTTCTTGAATATTTTGACCATATTGTAAATCCTCAATCACTTGAAAAATTCAGTAGAATTAAACATTTTAAATAATCTGTGCAGAGCTGGCCTTCTCTGTCTTACCAATCTTTATTCTTCTCAATCTTTATTCATTGTTGAACAGTTTGTGTAATGACGATGACTACTTCCATAAAGTAGCTAAATAGCTGGCTATTTAAGGATAGATTTTTGGAAGTGAGGATCATGTATTCAGTGTTCTTTTAGAAATGGAATGTGCAGATTAAAGGGGAGCACAGCAAACTATGGGAATACACTGTGGGTGCTATGGTGCCGGGTTGGTAAAGCACCAGCACCTGAGGTGCTAACACACATATAAACCAGCTGGTGGTATATGCTATACTTCTAAGTCATGCAGTGTTGTGAACCAGTGTCATCTCAATAGAAAAAAAAAAAAAACTATGAACTGAATTGACCTTTAGATATTGTCGCAATAACTTGCATTGATATTGAATAGCAGAATAAAGAAATAATTCTACATGAAGACAGCCTTTAAGGGTAGTGCTCTTTGGAATATATGATGAATAATAATAATTATCATTTGTTGAACTTGTACATGATGTTCAGTATTTTAGACACTTTCTTCAACGTTATAGTTGAGGAATTGAGTCTCAACACTTTCATTGACCACCCAGGTAATAGATAATAGAGCTGACTTTGATTTATTTATTTATTTTTATTGATATAATGGTTGTTGATAGTGCTTTATGTAATTTGGAGGCCTGGGAACTTGCCCTTCAGGTGTAAGTTACCACATCATGCTTACCACCAAGGACCCATAGTCCTTCATTATAATCTGTTGTGCCCCCACTGCCCTCAGCTCACCATGGTTCTCTGCTCCCTCGCATAACTTTAACTATGCATTCAGAGCTATTGGGTTTGGTACTGGTTTACTTTCATCTGACTTTTTGTTCTGTTTCTTTATATCCCAAATATAAGTGACTCCATCCTGTATTTGTCTTTTTCCTTCTGATTTCACTTAGCATGATCCTCTGGTTCTGGTCCTGTTGTCCAATAGTCAAGAGATTGTCTTTTGTTCTAGCTAAGTAGTCTTCCATTGTGCATATACACCACATCTTCCTAACCCACCCACCTGTCTTTGAACACTTACATTGTTTCCTCAATGTGGCTACTACATACACCCCTGCCTTGTAAAAAGGAGTGCATCCATCCCTTCAAATTAGGACTCCCTGAATCCAAAGTTCCGTCTTCTGACAACGCTGTTGCCCCATTATAGTAAATACTTTCAATGCCTTACATTCTTGGTGTACTTCAAATTAACTGGTAACTAGTTTGTTCACCATCATGTAGCATTTCCTCTTCAGCTTTAAAAATAACCTTCCTCTCAAAGATTCCAGTCTTCAGAAAATATTGTGTAAATTCTTGAATCACTAACCAGCTTAATAGAGGAAGTCTGTGTGTGCCTTGGTGCTAGGTGTGGTGGGGTAACATTCTGAAAGGATATATACTTTTGAATCATATGGTGTTATAAGCAAGTGTTGCCTCAATTTAAATAGATTTTAAAGTAGCATAATTAAAGAGGATTAACTGCATGATTCTACTGGTATGAAATATAAAGAAACAAAGCAAAGGAACAGACAACACTAAACCAAAACAAAGCCTAGGAAAAGTCTGAAACTGGTGAACTCTCATAACTATTGGTGCTTTGGTGGCAGGTACGCTATGGCAACATACCTTTAAATAGGTATAAATCTATACCTCTAAACTGTGTTTTAAACCAACTTAACCGCAATAAAATAGACAGTTTAAATTGGTAAAAGGAGTATTCAATAGATAGAGCTCAGATGTGATTGCCATCACCTGTGCTCAATAAATTCATGAAATCGGAAGTAGTTAATTGCATATATCTGAGACATACATAGTGTGAACCTGAACTAAGCATTGACTGTGGGAGTACAGAGGACCGAGACTATATGAGAGAGACTGGGCACTTGTGTACTTTAAGTCTAGTCATTAGGAGAACAATGGTTTCACAATTAAACAGGGATTGAGAAAACAATAGATGTGGGTAGAAAAGACATGCTTTCAAATTTCGACATAGAGACTTGGCAGTTATATTATTTGATCTAGCCTCCAATATCCATCTGGATCTGGACACTTGAAATGTCTGAACATTTCATGAGCATAAAATACAAATTGATTTTAGAATATTTTGTACAATGATATTTTGTGTAAAATTGCATTATATTACTGTCTATGTTGAAATAATATTTTCAGTCTACTGATGTAAAATATGCCCTTAAAATTAATTTATCCTCTTTCCTCATTTTAAAAGATATGTTTGCTAGGAAATTTGAAATTATGTATTTTAATAGTTGTGAATAGTTGTTCCATTTCTTTAAGACAGTACTAATCTACATAGAAATTTATAACAGATAGAATGGTAGTGCCAAAATCAGGACAATAGACTGGATAAAAGTGATGGTTAATGTTATGAGATTAGATAAAAATGCCTATGTAAAGTAGAGAAATGAGGAAAATGCCAGCAATTATAGTATGGGGAGAGAATAGTTAGAGGAAGAATTAGAGAACCAAGACTGACCTAGTGAAGAGATCTGATCTGGATAGAACTTCAAGTGGGAAGTGGTGCTTACTATAACTGAGTGATAGAAAGGCAGAAGAGGAAGGCTTAGATGGAATTTCGTTGATACAGAAGCTTTTCCACTAGGGTAAAAAAGGATAGATGACAAGAGATTAAGAGGTTTGAGTTAGAGGGAGTAGATTGTCACTGTTCTTTCAGGCGAGGAGTCCATGATAATCACTTGATTGGTACAGAATCATTTGAGCATGTTTATTGGCTGAATGAGTCAGTGAAGTAGGAGTTCTTGAAGTTGTAAGAAAGAGAAGGTGATTTCTGCAGTAAGGTTCTCATGCAGAAGTGCATGTTGGAAATGCAAGGGAGAATTTTTTATAAGGGAAATTTTCAGACAGCATCCCACATCTCAAGAAACCATATTTTCTGGAGGCTTGTCTCCTGGGATATGTTATTAATGTATTCTTCTGGGTGATTAGATGGATCCCTAAGTACAAACATGAAAATTTAGGGTGCTGGGAAGAACATCAATGGAAAAACTGACTGTGGCATCCACAATGGTTAATGCTCCTGCAGATAACAGTAGGGCTGGTAGACCAAGAACTACAGTTAGGAACTGGCTTTTGTTATTCTAAGTGTAAGCACAGGTTCAGTAGAAAGGAAAGGCTGAGGAAGCTCAGATGGTAGTGGATTTTGATCAAAGAACTAAGTTTCAGAATTCAGGATCTTGGAGGTCAATGAGATAAAAATACGACTGTATATTTGATGTGGAAAAGAGGTAAAAGGAACTAAGTCATGCACATTGGAAGACCTGTAGTTTCGTGACTCTTCTATGAGACAGTGGTTCTTTATTTAAATCTGAGATACAGCGATCTGGAGGAAGCACTGAAGGTTGGATTGGTGCGGAATTCTCTGGATTTAAGATTCCAGTAATTTTTGATTTGGGTGTCTTTTGCGACTTTCCAAAATGAATGCTCACGTAAGCTACAGTGTTCTCTGTCTTTATCTCCCAAAGACTAAGTTGCGAATAGAGTAGATGCTTAACATCAACACAAACAAAACACTGTTTTGATTATTCACAAATGGCCATAAAACTTCATGATAAGAGTAGTTAGCAATTTTTTCCAAGGAATGAATTTAATCTCTTAAAATGACTTAGAGAAACTAGTCACTTAACAAGTGACTAGTAAATATAAATCAACATATATTTCAGTTCTCCTTTAATGTATGATTGTGCTAATCATCAGAATACTTCCTTCAGTATGGTGCATTTATTGGAGAGGATATTATTGCTAAATTATGGTATTAATAGGTTAAAAATTGAGTTAAGTTAAATGAGTTAAATTTTCACACTGTACCTGGCTGGCTTGAAGTAATTGCTTAATAAGTAATAGTTATTGGTGCCAGTTCAAGAAGTCAACAAGTTTTGAAGCCACATCTTCTTGTGTAAGCCTGGGTTTAGTGACTAATATTTGCATTAAAAGTGCTGTTTTGATTTGGAATCTCTATTAATTATTAACCTAAAACTAGAAGTAATTGGCTAGTTATTAGAAGGAGAACAGTGAATTATTTATCACTTAACTTCCTTTTGATATACTTAAAAGGAGGTAAATTTTATACTAACTCATATTACTAGATTGCAAATTTTTAAATGTATTTCCTTACCACAAGTATAAAAACACAGAAACAAAACTGAATTGCATTCTTTACTTTGTTTTTCCTAGTGTATGGTATGCCTATAAACCAACAGTTGTGTTTTTGCTGAACAATGAATGCATTATACTATATAGTTAAAGAACTGCTTTTTTGTTTTTAGTGAAGAACTCCGGAAAGAAGCAAGGCAATTAAAGCGGGAACTCTTAGCAGCAAAACAAAAAAAAATTGAAAATGAAGCAAAACAAGCAGAAAAAAAAAATGATGGTAAGTGGCATTTGTCATGTTTATGTTTTGAGTTATACTTCTTCCCACCCTCAGTTCTTTTCCCTCTTCTTCCCCTTCTCTCTCCTTTCTGAGTTGAATTTTGTCTTTTTTTTAAATATTTCCTTTGAAAGTTTACCCATAAGTGAATTTCCACCTAGGGCTTTTATCTGAGAAGTAAATTCAGTGCAAACATGCTAATAAGTTCCTAAATAAGCTTAGTAAAGCTAACAGAGTACTTGACATCAGGCAAAACTTAAATATTGCCAAAGCACATATCTCGAAGTACGTAAGAATGCGATGTTCACTTTTCATCTTACATAACTTTAAAACATTTAAGAAACGTGTTTGTGCCCTACGTTGAGACTTCTGTAAGCCTTTGTTCATTGAAGAGTCTTAAATACAAGCTCTTAATATTTTGTTTTTGTTTTCACTCTTATGTTAAGACACAGATTGAGAAATATTGACAAAGTTTATCAAAAGGATTAAAATCATACACATTTCTGCAGGTGATATATGTTCATTCTTTCATTATGGATTTTGTAAAGAGAATGGTTTCAAAAGCACTATTTCACAGAAGGAAATGTTATCTAAAAATGTTTCACCTATAGACATGTAAATTTCAATTTCCAAAGTAATAAATTGAAACCCTCAACTCTGTTTTCTTTACACAATACTAAATTACATTGTAGATTAGGTGACCACAATCAGATGTTTGATTCTGCTACCCTTAGTAAGAGATACTGAATTGGACTTAACAAATTTGCTTTGTGAATGTTATTTATCATCAGATCCTTTTGGAAACCATGAAATATTTTTATCCACCAGTTCTAAAACAGTCACTGCAGATACATCATAGAATAAGATACAGAGCAAATATCCCTAAAGAATGTATATATATATATATATATATATATATATATATATATATTCTAACACATAGTAGCACTCTTTTAATTTTAACTGCCATAGGTAATGCCATCTACTGTATAAAGAACACACAGATCTTAGATTATCTGCCACATGCTTCCTGCAACCATTACAGTAAAGGCAGGGGCTTCAAAGTCACTGAAACATATTTGAATGAAACTAATTTTTCTAAAGTTAACACACTGCAATGACCACAGATTACAAGCTAACATTAAGACTTTAAAAGAAAGGATAAACTTATGTGTGACTACAGCATGTAGGTGAAATACACCCCTGTTGGGTGCTATCGCAGACCAGATTGGGCTCATGTTATGAAATGAGCAACACCTCATTTTACTACCTTATCAGTCCCCAGAAAACTGGAGACAGGATGGGCATGAATACCTCTGAAGAGTGATAGCATGGCCATCCCTCCAATGTTACCTAAGGAAACATTTCTTAAAGAGATAGAAATCAATTTGTGAGTGACCCCCCTCCCCCCACTCACCTCACAGGAACTGATAAAGTTAACCTGTTAACCAATTTTATTATGCCCTTACCATTTTGCCTTCCTTTGAAATTCATTGTGAATTGTGCTCTGTTCTTTATAAATACCCCTTTCTTTGCTTAATAAATCATCTGGTTCATAACTTCCAGTCAATCCTTAGCTACCATACATAGCTAAGCCATCTCTCTCATGGTCCTTTCTTTGTACCCTGCGTTTAGCCCTCAACACACCCCAAATAGAAAAACAAAGCCTATTGTCAATGCTAAAATTTGACTCAAGTTCAGTGAAGATTACTTTTCAGTTTATGTGTGATTTCACAGAATTGATTTCATAATTGAAAGTATTTTAAATATATGGATGTAATTCCTTTTAACTAGGAAGACCTTAAACTTGAAATGTTTTATATACTCTTGAGCAAATAATTAGTAGTATCCTCAAGTCTCAAGAACAGTGTTGAACTAAGGTGGCAGAGGGATGATTCTCACCCTTAGAATCATGATCTAGTGGAAATGAGAGGAATTAAAATAGCTGTAATAGTGCTGATAGGTAAGGCCTGTGTTAGATAAAAGCAGCAGTGAAACTTGTCTGTCTTTGAAATAGTAAATGCAATTAGGTGCACAGCCATACCACCCGGAAGGCTCCTGATTCTAACTGAAATACTCAATACAATTATGTAAAGGAGGATTTGAGTATTTAGCAGAATGGCTTCTGAACAGAAAGAAAAGATTCTTAGAAAGTTTATTTTGATCTCTATCTGTGGGAGCCATCTTAAAATCTTTTTTATGCCATTATTAGGAAGAATTATATTAACCATTATTTCTTTCTTAGTTTCCCTTATGGCATCTTGTAGTGCTTGGCTTGTCCTCACTCTGATAGTTAAAATTAGTTTCAAAAAATTTTGGATCATTTGATCACTATTACTATTTTTTTTTCCAAGTCTCCTAGTGAGCCTTTTTATTTATTTCTGATTCTTTTACTTTTTAATAATTTTAGACTTACCGAGAGGTTACAAAGCAAAAGGAGTCCCCATATGCTTTTAATGGTAAGTCTTGTATAGCCTCAGTACAGTGATCAGAGGCAAGTGATTTAGTTTGATACATTAATCACTATAGACTTCATGAGAATTTCACCAGTTTCCCCAATAGTGTCCTTTTCCTGTTCTGTGATTCCATCCAGCCTTCCATGTTGCATTTAGTTGTCCTTATTCTGATCTATGACAGTGCCTTAGCCTTTTATTGTCTTTAGTCATCTTGATACTTTGAAGAATCTGTTAAAGATACTTTGTAAAGTCTCTCAATGTGAGTTTAACTAGTATTTTCTCATGACTACATTGAGGTTATGCTTTTTTCCCCACACACACACAAGAAGTGAGATGCCCTTCCTAGTAGCTTATATCAGAGTAACAAGGTGTCTTGGTCTTTTAATTGACAATATGATCTTGATCTCTTGGTAAAGTGATGTCTGCTGAGTTACTACACCTTAAAGTTACTTTTTTTTTTGAGATTGTAAGAACTTGGGGCATTATCAATATTTGAAACTATTAAAATAGCCTTTCTTTTTAAGTATTTGTTTACTTGCATCATTGTTCATTTTTGCACAGTATCTGATTTCTCCCCTCAGCTGTAGTTCCCACAGTTCTCCCATCACCACAGCACCCAAGATCCATCTTTCCTGTCCCTTGTGCTTTTCCCTCCCCCATTTTGATCCCTTTTCCTCCTCCCCCACTATATGCCTCAAATCTGTGGTCAGCTTGCAAATTCCATCCTTTGTTCACTTACTTTATATCCCATTTGTGAGTCAAGCCATCTGGTATAAACTGTGCTCTTTCTTCAGTCCCCCCACTAATTTTAGTGCCCATTGGTGGATCTTGCCTTGAGGCGATGATGGTTATTTAGTGTTCTGATGCTGCTTCCCTGTTTCCCAGGTTCTTAACTCCTTTCTTTATTAAGAAGAATTCTCCCTTAAGGAAAGAACAAGCCCTTCTGTTTTTTATTTGCTTATTTAAATCAGGATGGGCTTATGAATACTGACTTGATCCTGTGTATTATATCCCAAACTGTCATCATTTATTTTAGTAGCCAGACAGTCCCAGGTTTGACACTTCGGCTCTCTCCCACGTTGATGGCAGCAACAATTCTCCTTGCCCCCATCCATCCCTGAGGTGCTTTCCATTCTGGCAAAAAATGCTGCAGGTTGATGTTATGTTTTCCCTTCTCCAGACCAGTTAGCAGTCACTTCTCCACAGAACACTGGTTCCTCTTTTAGAAGTATTGTATCTAGAAACCAGCATCTGGGCATTAAATCTGCCCTTTAATTTTGATTCTAATATTTGCAAAGGACTGTTAGGTGCTTAACAAAATTCATTGATTGTGCATGTCAGTAAAAAGTTATATGGAATTTGAAACTCCTATGTTCCCATGCTATCTTTTAAGTTCAGTTCTTACCCTATGAATAATAGTGGCACCATGTGCAATCTCACTGGACAGCATAATGGAAACAAAGAATTTTAGGCATCTTTGAAAGTGTGTCAGAACTTAACCTGTCTTTCCATCTGTTATTCCAAGGATAGAATTACATCAACTCTGGGACTAGATCCACAGGTTCTCATATGCATTTGCATAGTTAGATCAGCACATGAAAAGAAGTTGCAAACTGTAGTTTGACCTTGGCCCTATTAACTTCATGCATCCCTTGAGTTGAATACCCTCTGCACCTTTTCAGAAAATTTCTTGATTGGGCTATTTGGCTGCATATCTGGATTGTGTAAAGGATTTTATTCTATCAAAGATTAAATTATCTGAGTATTACAACTCTGTATAATTTAGTCTTTTGAACATTATATGCTCTATCAAGCAATTTGTCAATAAGCATATAATTGATACTAAAAAGGGCCTTTTGGACATTTTCATTTAGTAAATTGTCTCCATATCATATCTTTTATAGTAATTTCTTTCTGGATATATGTATCTCATCAACTAATATAGAAAGTAAAAATACATTAATTTGGGGAATTTTGATAGTAATATTGATGCTAATACTAAGTTATTTTGTTATAATAATGCTTAGAAATAATATGCCTTCTCAAAAAATAAACAGGGAGATATTGACTCTTAATGCCACTTATTAGCAGTGAATGTATTTAAGCCTTTGTGACTTGGTTTTCTTATCATAAATCCAGGGATAAAAGGTCTGTGCCATTCTCATAGAGTTTATATGCACTAAACTAGATAATGAGAACTTTTAATAAATTTACAGTACTCTGCAAAAATATTAATTTTAAGTTTGTAAGAAGAAAAGCCATCCCTGGCTCTATTTTAATTCCTATCGAAATCCTACTACTTAGAAATATGAATTTTAATACTAATACTGTGTTGTGTTGGTTTTAGCTGAAACCTATAATCAATATGGTTATGCATAATTAGTATATAATTTAAAATGACAAACTTTACCTTCTTTTTCCCCACAGTTGCATTTATAGAACCATATTCTTTAACAGTATATGTAAATTTTTTTAAATTGTATTTTTTTATGTGACGTACCATTACTTTACTATGCCTGTGTAAGCTCTTATACATTCCTAAGTAAAGCTCCCAGTAGTATTATTTTCTAGTCTTATTAATTCATTTGGCAAGTCTAACATTGCTGATTATTGCAGAATATGATGTCATCCTTGGATTAAGAGTCTTAGGAAGAAGACTATTAAGAACGAGGAAGTTCTATGTTACAATGTCCATGCATTAATATACCTTTATTTTTTCATCTTTGGTAAATGGAACTCTTCCATTAACCTTGGTGCTCTAATAGGGTTTTCTTTAGGGGTTCTGTCATCTTAGGAAATCACCTTTGATCAGGCAGTAATATTTTTTTGGTTTTATCATATTTACCCACTTTCCTGGCTCAGCCTGATTTGTATATGCAAATAGGAAGTTATATGCTAACAGTAGTTTATCACCTTGGATAAGTGATAACATCACTTGAAAGTCAGGACCCATCTATTTTTCCATACATAAAAGTAAAGGATAAATAAGAAATGCTTTTCTTGCTTTTAACTGTTTATTTCAGTGACTTTTTATTAACTCCTCCAGTTCCATTTAACAGTAAATAAAATAATTGTGTCAGTTGAAAGAAATACCTGTTGCTTTTACATCAGCAAATATTTTGGGCCCCATATAATTGAACATTTCTAAATGCATTGTAATTGATATTACCTGATGGTGATTCTGCCTTGGGTATTTCACACATCCACATAAAGCTCTTTTTATATACCAGTCATGCCTCAACAAAGCTAACTCCCCCAAAAGAATTAACCTGTAACCTAAAAGTCTGCCATTATAAGAAGCCCATTCTTAAAACTGACAGCATGTTAATTTTTTATTCACCAGTATAGAACAACTTCTCCCTAGTGAAAATGTGTTTGGAGCTATCCAGTATTTGTCAACTCTTACTATAAAGATCAGAATCTGCTATTCCTTTTCTCACAAGGCTATTATTAGATAAAAGATAAAATAACATTTATATAAGAAAGGCATTACATAAATATAGCTCCATGATTCTTGCCATTGCTTTTCCATCTATTTACTTTCAAGATTTCAGATAACAATGGGGAAAAAATGAAAGAGACTGTCAAAGAATAAAACTTAATATGGTCAAATAATTAGAATTTTTTTAATAGCATGAAATTCCACTCTAAAATCAAAACAGCTACTTTTTTTTAAAATTTAATATATAATCTCCATAGAGTAGAGAATTAGATAAACAAGGAACACAGTGCTTTCCTTCAGATATCAGCACTGTCAAATGAAATGGATGGACCCCAGGACACGCCTGTTTCCAGCCAGGGAGTCTCTCTCATCCCCCCATAAATCCTCCAGGCTTGTGGATAGTATTTTTTGTGGGAGGTCATAAATTTTCGTAAGATTGATAGTTAATTAGAGATCGAGTTGCTTTCCTGTGTTGGCTCTGTCAAGCTCTTTTTTAAACTATATAATCCTTTTGTTAAATGATGTCTCGGTTCTTTTCGGGTTTCTTTAGGTTTCATCCTATCCAGTCGAGTAGCAAAGCGAACAGAGTTGCAGAGAGATACAGGTTGGGACCTATTCTTGAAGCAGCTTCAGGGAGATAAGGTGTCAGATCTTCTTTTCAAAGTTCTGAGCACACAATACCTGCTCTATGATGAGTGCCAAAAGTGAGAGGAGGAAGGGCAATCTGAGCTTGTAAATCAAGGAAGAATGTTAAAGCCTCTTCGTGCAACACATCCCTGAGGTGCTTAGTCCCTCTCAGACTGCACCTGCCATTTTAAGTTTGTCAAACTATCTTTTTTAATACTGGATTAAGTCACATGAGGCCCCTCAGGCTTGATAGGTTGGCTGTGTCTCATCTCTCTTGAATATAATGTTAAACTAGCTTAATCTTGGTTTTTATAAGAAACCGAAACCCTTTGGGAGTGTTAACTCTATGTTGTGCCTGATGTTGTGAAGAAGTAACTCCTCTCATTGAGCAGACTGACCCTTTTTTCCATAGCAGTTCATTTTCTTTGGGTCTTTTGAGTAATCTCTTTTCCCTTGGAGACTGGAAGCATCAGGTGTGTGTTTCCCATAGTCTACTCTTTATCCCCTTGCTAACAATGTCATTTACACAGAAGAGTAAAAGTCTATTTACACTGGAGTGATAAAAAGCCCTCAGCTTAACCATCAGTAATATCCTGTTTATTCTTCTCTGGGCCTTGTGCTAAACAATCATCTAGTTCTAAGTTCAGAATAGTTTCAGAACAAAAAAAGCAAGGGAGCATACCCTTTTAAAGGGCAAATTTTATGTTATACAACACATACCAATAATGTTTAGGAGTACTGTTTCCAGCATCACAGTCCCTCACCCAGTGAAAGGAGACTGCCACTGGAAAGAAAGAGACTAATGGACTTAGCACAACTAGTAAAGAACAAAGAATGGGGTTTGAGAGAATGGAAGGGGCACCAGAGAATGGGAGGGGGAGGTACCTCAAAAACTACTTCCAGAGGTTGTGATCTAAAGAACAAAATAAATAATATTAAAAAAAAATTTTAGGAGTATATAAACTACAGAAAAATCAGGGCAAAACCTGACATATGCCTCTTTTTAGATTACTCTTTTACTAGGCAAAAAAAAAAAAAAAAAAGTAAGTGAAAGGCCTACCTAGGCATGTCTGTCATGACAACAACATGAGGTAATAATACCTGATGGCTTGGCGCTAGGTAAGCAAACACAAGAACTTATAGTGGATATTATGGATATATTTACTGTAGGTGAGTGTCTTTACTACATTCTGAAAGTATGTTTTCAAGGCTATTGATGTTCATTATGGGGAACTTGACTGATATTTATCACTACTTAACATAGAGAATAGGCAACAATTATACTCTGCCTTAAAACATTGATCTTTTCAATCAATTGAAGTTAAGATTTTTTTTTTAATGACATTTTCAGTTGTGTAGAATGCCTCATTTCATGGAAGTTCTAGAAGAATACAATTTAATCAGGACAGTCTTTCAAGTAAAATGTTATGGACTCTTTTGTCTTCCTAAAAGAACCTAATGTTTTGACGAAGTGAATAAAGATGATCATCTTTAATTTCACATTCCAGAAAATGCTTTGTCCTTTTTTGGACCAGTCCTTCAACTTTCTTAATAGCTATAGTAAGAAAGCCTTGTTGAGCTTTTCTTTGAGAATCCTACATCATGGGCATATTCAATTTTTATGTGCAATGAAAAGTAAACTGACCAATCCATGTCCTTGTATGGCTTGACTTCTGTGCCATTTTACAGACATTTTGTTGGTTATATAGGACTCTTCTAGTCCTGCTAAGTACCAGTGTATTAGGGGTATCTCTTTGCAGCCCTTTTCTGTCTCAAGATAGTTTTTAAATACACATTCTTTGTGCCCAGTAATTGATATCATTAGGGTGTAGAAAACTTGGCACAAGAGCCTTTAACTTATATTTTTAGTAATTATAGATTGTCTTACTGTTACTTATATCTGTGTTATTCTTTATTCAGTAAAAAATAGGTTTATTATTTGAGGTAAGTTAGTGTTATTCTCTGGTTATAGATTCCTCTTTTTAGAAGCTGTATTCTTCCAGTTGTAAGAAGAGCAGGTGTCCTGTGCAAATATAGAAGTGCAGAGAAACTTAAAGGACAAAAAAGGAAAGTCACCTCCTAACACTGCTGTCAAAGATCATTACAGTTAACTTTGTTCATTTTCCTGTACTTTTTAAATTTCATTCCAGAAACATGTAGGTCTCTTATTTTCTCCAGCATGTTACTTTATTGCAATCTTATCGATAATATGTCTTTTTTAAAAAAAAAAAACTTTCCAAGTTAAAATTGATAACTTTTCAATGGATAATTTGATTGTAGGGATACTTCTTTCTCTTAATTCTCCTGTATCAAAGAGAGTAAGTGACAAAGACCAATGGATATATAAATTTTATAAATATAATTGAGGAATGAAAATTGTCCACTATTTTCGGTGCCAGGGTTTAAAAACTGAGGTTATCCCCGGGACACCATCTTTACTGCTTCTTTCTCATATTCAGAAGAGCAACCTCACAGTTCTGAGCTGGCACTGCCCGCTAGCCTCCTCCTCCATCATTTCTCAAATGGTCATGGTAAACCTTGTCATCGGGTTAGTTATTTGGGTCCTGAGTTGAATAATTACAAATTTGTTCATTTCAGAAAATAAAAGAGTTGAGGGATACATCTGTATGTGAGTGTGTGTGTATGTTTACAAGTTGTTTTCTTACTTTATTTGTGTGGTTTTTCTTTGTCTGGGGGACATGGACTATAATCATCCGAAAAGTTTGATTATTATGATCATTCTCATTTTAAAATGGCAAGAGTTGTTCCCCAATACTCTTAAGAACATATTTTATGTGACATTTTCTGGTATTTTGCCAAAAAAAAAAACCAAACAGAAAAAATTTCGTCCACATCTTGCTGCACTTAATCAAATGTTAAAAAGTTATTCTTTCATAACTCTGTAGTGTAAACCTGTAAATAGGTTGCTTTAAAACCTGTTTTGAGTAGTTTAATCTGTGTGGTATTAGGTTGATCTTAAAAAAAAAAAACAATGCAATATGATGACAGGTTTAAGTGGTTCTATTTTCAAAATTCTTCACATAAATTCCTGGCAGATGGAAGGGTTGCAGCTTTAAAGTATTAGTAACTTTTCTTGTAAAAACCAGATAATCCCTAAATTATATTAATAGCTACATTAAAGAACTTGAAATGCCAGAAATGACAAAGGAATAATGAAGTTCTCAGAATTTAGATGATGTGAAAATATTAAGAATCTATTTTGAAGTACAGAAATAGTTTATTTTCCTTTTTCTAAATGGCCACCCTTGCGTGTAAGCTTATTTTAAAACATTACGTTGCCGTTTGCGTAAAATCTGAAAGTAGGCGCACCTTAAGGTATGCCTTGAACAGTAGAAACACCCATCTTGCATGTGCTCTGTTTACATTGCATATTTCTGTGCAGCCTACCTGGAGTTACATTCTTGAAAGGAGCATCCAGACTTACCCCTCCATTATATGCATAAAAAAGTAAAAGCAAGGAAATGAAGGACCCAGCCAATATCACAAGCAAAGTGGTAGGACCGGGTCCCCTGATTTCCATTCCAGTGCCCTTTCTGTTACTGTGTTCCTTGCTTTGTACAATCTGAAATAAATAGAATCTGAAGTTTTAATTGTTATTTATTAAAACCAACTTTGATTTTGGTGAGAATAACTATTTCTAATGCCCCTTCAATAAATTTAGGGTCTTCTAAAACCTTTTCAGAAGCCAAACATATAATTCTGTAATGAGTGGCAAAAATTTTGGGTAATATGGAAAACATCAATTTTGCAACAAACTGATCTCCCTCCCAACAGTGTTTATACATTTTGCTCTTACAAATGTATAAAAAGGTAGGGAATACTCAACTAGGGAATAAATAAAGGTGTAAACTAAGAAAATTAAATGCAGCACCAAGTCTGACTTTCCCCCTAATAATATTTGTTAAGCTGCATAAACTACAGAGTTATTGTTGAGTTCTCACGGAGTTCGTGGGAGAGAATGCAAAGTTTTGGTCTGCTGAAAGAAACTAACAGAAACTCTCCTTTATATTGAGGGGATCAAAAGGACCTCCTCCTTAGCAGCAGTGAGCATTAGAAGTAAGCAGAGGTAACTCATCCACTTCAGAGAACTACTAAAAACATTGCTTGTCTTGAATCTTGACACAGTCGATTTTGGGGTAAGGAGCATCCATCTACTGGGAACTCTAGCCAAAAGACAGCCTTCTAATTATATTGGAGTACAAACTCATGCTGTCTGCATGACTTCAAAATACTTTAGCCAAAATGTGTAGCTGGAACTAGTTCTGGATCCTTAGTGCCCCCAGAAGTCTAATACATGCAGGTATAAATCCTTTCAGGAAGAAACTACTGTTAATCTCTGTCCTCAAAGAAAGTTCAAAACAAAAGGCATTGCTGAATGTCCCCCCACCCCCACCCTCTCCTCCCCTCCAAAGCTGGTAAAACAACAGATAGCAGAATCAGACTTAGAAAATATTCATGTTTTATTAACACACTAAATGTTAAATAAGTATATGTAATGTATTTGAAGAAACAATAGCTTTGAAAATATAAAGAACAAGCATAATTTACAACAAATAAGGAAGTCTAGAAATGAAAAAATACAACTCTTCATGTAAAAACTCAGTAAGTTTTGTAGGTTACACATAATAAAAAAGAAAATTAGTGAACTGAAAGATGGCTTAGAAAATTTATTGGATAAGCCTAAAGAGAGACAAGATATTGAAGAAGAACAACAGGATCACATTTCAGGAGATCAAAAAGCAAATAAGAATCAGTATTTGAAGAAGTGATATCAATGAGTTTCTGTAACAGGTGAAAGATTTCAATTCACTCAAATTCAAAATGATTTTGAAAGATCCAATAAATCCTGATCTAAGCACATCAGTGTAACTAGAGTATTCAACACAAACAGCTCTTAAAAGCAGCCAGAGGAATGATACATTATTACCTTTAAAGCAATTTCTGATTTCTCAGTAGTATCAAACAAAGACTTAAGAATGGAATACTGTGTTTAGTGTATTGAGAGAAAATATTCTTCAGAAAAACAGATTTTGCTAACTCTCAGAACTTCACTGATAAATAAACTTTGCTTTATTTCAGGAACCCAGGGGTGGTTCAGCATCTTTCTATGTGCTTATATTATAATGTAGATCTTCTTCGGTCAGATGTCTGTTCATACCTTTTTACCCTTTTTTATTGTGCTGTTTGATATCTGTTGGATTTTGAGTTATTTATGTATATGGAGTTGGTGTCTACAGGATTAAAGTCCTTTACTACATATGTTATTCACAAATGTTTTCTTCCAACTAATGACTTGTTTTTTCATTCTCTTAACTGTGTATTTAAAATATGAAACTTTACAATTCTGATGGACTCTTAACTTACTAACTTTGTCATTATTGATTGAGTTGTCAGAGTTGAAATTGAGAAACTTTTACACAAGGACTCAAAAATTTTCCCCATACTGAAATTTTAGTTTAAAATTTTACGTTGAGATGTATGATCTATTTTGTGCTAATTTTGATTTTCAGTGCAAAGTATGGATCCAAGTACACCCCCTATCAGTTCTGCTGACAGTTTGTTGGTTTTAACTTTTTCCTGGATGAATACTTTAAATCTTTAAGATACTGGAGCACTAACAAGAAAGAACTCCAAAATTAAGAACAATAGCCAAGTTTTGAGGTAACTCCTATGAAATGTAGCAATCTTAAAGAGCATAGAGATAGGGCTTTTAATAATAGGAGTAGGAAATGGAAACCAGGACATAGAAAGGGGTATTTGTGAATGCCTCTCACTTTCGGTCTGAGTCCCCAAAGATTTTTCACTATCAGTAAAGTACAATGGGATCTAGACAGGTCTCTTTGAAAGTATCCAACCTCAAATCATCTCAGTCACTGAAATTGGATTAAAGTGATCCTGAATTATTAACAGCTTTAGGCTCTCACAGAAACCAGTGTAAATCCTCACTGGAGGAAAATAACATCATCCAAAATATTATATTTTTCTACAAATAATTCAGCATATGTAATATCCAGCATACAATTAAAAAATTGAAAAAGCCAGGTGTCCAAAGAGACAAAATGCATTGATTAAGACTCAGTAGAAACAGTGAAGGAAACAGTCCTAAATGGGCTCTGGATATTGAGATTATCAGAAGCAGACTATAAAATAAATCTGCATAGCTTGTATAAGAATTTTAAAGACAAATGTGAATATCCCCCTTAAAAAAATTAGAAAAGTGAATCATAAATTTAAAAAAACAAAAATAAAAACAGAAATTAGTGTATAATTAGAAAGCTCATAGTAATAACAAAAACAAAAAGCTCATAGTAATAAGAAATTAGTGTATAATTAGAAAGCTCATAGTAATAATAGCACTAATTATTTTTAAAATTGAATCACACTGATAAGAAAGAAGAAAATATAAATAATCATCAATTTTGGAAAGGACTTGAGTATAGAGTCTACCAAAATTAAAATATGTTTAAGTGATTTTGTAAACAATCTTTTGCTATTGCTAAATATTGCATTTTACCAAGAATAATCTAAGAAGTGGGATTCTGAATTGATCTCTTTTAGCAGAATCAAATTTAAGATTTGCTTTAAGAATACCAATTTAGAGAAACTCTTCCAGAGATTAGGAAAAAGATGAAGAAGCACTTTGCTACTCAGTTTGTGAAGCCAGTATGACCTTGATTTAAGAAAGAAAAAAGTGCTTGGCAAAGGCATATCAACAAAAGAAAATTGTAGATAAACCTAAAATTCTGAGCTAAATACTAATATATTGGTGAAGGTAATAGTTGCAATGAACAATACATCCTTACAAATTTGGATTTATTCCAGGGATGCAAGTTTTTCTAAATTTAAAATCTACCTATATAATTTACTCCATCAGTAGAATCAAGAAGAAAATCACTTTACCATTTATTTTACAGATAATTTATACATATACTCACCATGGTATAACATTTTAGCACATTAGAAATAGGACTGTACAAGGTACTTAAAGTCTACAGCAAATATGTACAGGTATAGTGATAACTGGCATAAGATATGAACATGTACTATACCCAAAATTATTACATTCACAAAAATTTACTGGATCCTATTTAGTTTAATAATAAAAGGCTAGAAATAAAGGAACTATTTTCTATCTCAGAAATAAAATATCTCAGTATACAATTACATGCATATAAGACCCAAAAAGAATCCTCAGATAAATTGTTAAAAGTAATGTGAGTATACGAGATAATTAGGGATACATTCAGTATAGAAAAATCAACATTGTTTTCTTTGTATAAGCAACAAAAATGTAGAAAGTGAAATTTTGCCCAGTTATATTAAGATGTCAGATGTCTAGAAATATATATTACACAGTCATGGAGGACAGAATATTTCAAAACTTTATAGAAAGATACTATAAATGGCCTAAAAATGTAGAGCTATATACCAAGCTTATGGATTTGCTAATTCAGAACTGAAAATATATCCAGTTGTCCTCAAGCTGTTCAAGTTTCAATGTATTTTTAATCAAAATATAAAGAGTGCTTTACAATCTGAGAAACTAATTTGAAAATGTATAAAAGTAGCTAAGACTGTCATTAAGAAGATGGAAAGGTGACAAATCTATGTTTCTCTTATATTAAGGCTTTTAAAAATCCAGCCAAGTGTCATAATTAAGACAGAACACTTTAAAGTCAGAAAAATGTAGGTTTGAATCTGAGCTTTCCCCTGATCGTTATCACTCTTGAACACGTAGGGCCATCTGGATACTCCTTTCCAGGAGACAGATCCTGACTTGTGTCACTCTGTTATCAGGATCAGGATCTATTATCAGAAAAAGACAAAAAATACACTAGGCAAACTAAAATATGCCAACACTTGTCTTCTCCTAGCCTCAGTTTCCTCACCTATGAAATGGGTATATTCATTTATTATAGGGTTTAAGTATGTATAGCATACAGTACCTAAACTATATGGTCACTTTGGTGATCACAGCGGTATTGGCAGTAGTGGTAGAAGTAGATCCATACAGACTAGTAGTTCTCCACTGAAAGGTAATCTTCAGGTCCAGGACCTCAAATAGTATTTTTAGAGAGTTAAAAGCAGTGTGCTTTTTTTTTTTTTCTTCTAACTATGCATTAGTTAAAGAGATAGTCGAAGTTCTAATCTATCTGTTCTTATGTTTCCTTTGAGAAGACATAACCATATGCCTTGGTGGTTGTACAGTGTTTTATGAGGTCCATTCCTTCCCTTCATTCACTCTGCTTCTACCCATGTACCCAATGAATGGAGATGCCTCCTGTCTTTTATTGTTCCCTTCAGGCATATTATAACTCAGATGACATTGAGGTCCAATTAGCTTTTTGCCTTTAGTTGGTTTAGTTCCTTATCTAAATAAAGTGCCACTGTCTTCTTTATATGCATTAGTCCATTGACCTCAACTACTCCAGGAAACTGAATTCTGTTATATTTTCATGAAAGGATTGAGGTCCTTCATCTGATGTGCTGATTAATTTATATCTCAAAGTACTGGACCACCGGGGGGCCCAGATGTTCAGTTAAACATTATCTGCATGTGTCTGTCAGGCATTTTGGGAACAGTTGAATTGGTGCTGAGTAAAGCACAGTGTCCTCCCTCATGTCCCTAGTGTTCAGTTCAGGCCTTGATTAGGACAGACTGACTGACCTTCATGAGTTTAACAGGATACTCCTGCCTGATTGTGACACAGTCTTTCCTGCTTTCACAATGCAACTGAAGCATCAGTTCTTTTGGCATTGCAAACCTGTGACTTTGACACTGAAATTTAAAGCCTCAGCTCTCCTGGTTCTCAGATCTTCAGACTTGGATCAGACTTGGATCCAACTTCCAGTCAGAGTTTGCGGACTTCTCATTCCTCATAATCATGTGAGCCAGTCCCTTGCAGTGTCTCTGTATCTGTGTGCATCCTATTGGCCCTATTTCTCTAGAGGAACCTGATTAATACTCCTGATAAATTCAAAGCAAAAAATATTTTCCAGTTGAGCATTTGTTTTTCAACAGTCTAACTCCAATCCAGAAAGTACAGAGAAACAGAGAAAGTCTTTGAAAACTACAGACCCCTCCTAATATCTTCAGTCAATAATTTAGCAGCATCCTGGGCATGGATGACAGCTGGAAAACAGACCATTGCCTCAAAAAAAAAAAAAAATTACTGTGAAACTGGTGTTCTTCATTAAGAATATAGTCCTCATATTTTTTTATCTTGAAAGTATCTATATTCTAATAAGAAACAAAAATGAAAATAAAGCCAGTTGATGCTAATATTTTTCTTGAATTTAGCAAGTGCAATGCTATTGTTCTTGAATCTTTTCTACATGTTCCTTCCTGGTTTCAATTTAGTGATACCATTCACTTCCTTTCTTAAATGGTTGTGTGATTTACTGCTGTGTTCCACAGAATATCTGCCAGCCTTGTGTACCTCTCCACCTGCCTCACCTCTATCCCTCAGTGACTGATTGTGGAGTATGAGCAAAGTCACTCTGCCAGAGTTTTCAAAGCCCTTTGGGATTATTGAGAATGAATGGTGGTGTATAAATGTCAGATCATTTCATAACAGTTCTTAAAACAATGAGATAATGTCTGTTCAAGGATTTTTAAATTCCATGGAGAAATGCATGGCATACAAACAAGCCATTTTTTTATGTTATACCCATTTATTTTTGCTATATGATTTAAAACATTATATCCTTTAAAGATCCCAATGATTTGTTTGGGAGTGTATGTGTATGTCTGTGTATGTGTATACTTGCATGCTATAGACTATATAGAGCTAATAACTAGATTTTTGTAGCTTCATGATCCAATAGCTAACCCCCTCTTAAAATATATTTACTTCAAACTGATGTGACAAAGATTAAGTGTATTTTCTTACCCATAAAAACACATCTGAGGCCCAGTTTCCTGACTTCTGTTGTTAATGACACCATTGTTCTTCTAACCAGCCAGGTTAAAACGATTTTATTATTAACTTCATTTTCCATCACTTCTTAACTCACACCACATCTCTACTCCACAAACAGCCCTGCATATTTTTATCAGCCCTTCCATTTCTGTAACCTCCTTCCCTCTCACTACCTCTTTGTAACATATTGTAGTTATTCCTAATCAGTTTCCTTGTCTCTTAGTGGCTCCTTAGTTTTAATTAGTAGAGTTAAAACACAGAATTGGCTTTTAATCCTAGCTTCACCTCATGCTAGTTGTTTCCTGAAGGAAATTTACTTCAACTTTACTTAAATGTACTTACTGAACCTTAGTTTATTTATATTGAAAAAATGAGTTCTTCATAGGTTCATTTGCTGTGATGATTCATTGAGATGATGTGTAGTGCTGGCTGTATTTTATTGGCTTCATGGCTCAAGAGTCATTCAAGGTAGCTTAAATAAAGAGCCAGTCCTTGTAGGCATACAGTGAAATCTCAGATACCCAAAGAGTAGAGACGTAGAATGTGATCTGAAACTAAGACTTTTCTCTGAGATCCTTTCACAACATATGTTTAACAGCAAATGATCACAGTGTATGCTTTAAATATTTTTATTTGGTTGTGGGAACCCCTTCAAGCTGACATTTTTCTTCTTTTGATACTTTGCCATTTTTATTCGAGCACTTCTTTATTTTCTGATTTGACAAGATGTTCTAGACTCATACTTTTCTTGATCCAGTCTTGAAATAGTCATTTTTTCTCTGGTGCTCTGGTTTCTTTCTGTGGAGCTGATAGTTACTAATCAAGATCTGTGTACTGGGTGTGCTTACTCCTTTTGCTTTCATCCTCTTTCAACCAGCAGAGCTAGGAAATGTACTGATTGTCTAATTATAGTCCCATGTCACAGGGTACATGTTAATCTTCTCCTTCCATATTTGTAACTGTGTTCTCCAATCGCAAGACTCTTTGTTCCTTTGCTATGTATTCATGAAAATACATCATTTAAAAAATTAATACATTTATTACAGAAAAATTGTATCATAACTCAAAAAAAATTAAATCACTCTTCTGCAAAAATAACTACTGTGATTTATATTTTTTGTATAAATATGTATATCCTTTTTTCCTTTGTATAAATATGCATATAAATATAGAAATGATATATATTTATACTCTAATTTAAAAATAGGATTGGGGATTAAATTGCTAAGTAGAAAATCTACTGTTTGTGAGATTTTAACCCTTCATCTGTACTATCAGGAGCAAGATTTCACAGAATCCTATCCCATACAATGTGGGGATCATTACTTGCTTTAATTTGGGGGATGGGACAATCTTGGGCAAGTCATTTCTAACCTTCCGTTTCCTTATCTTTACTATCAAGTTATGACAAATGAATCTGTTATAAGAAGGTAAATAGTACCTGTAAATCACCAAGTACAAACTTCTTACTCTAGCAAGCATTCACTAAGTTATAACTTTTATAGATCATCAAAGTGGTCATTTACATGGGTAGATGAATAGTTTGTTAAAATGTAGTATATTAGGCTATATTAGAGGACTTTTGCAAACAGAGAGTTCTGTAGCTTGTGCTATAGAGGAAAATCTATGGTAGGTCTTTTAAAATTAATAATATGAATGTACTTATATGTACATGTACGTGCATAAAAGCATCTGATGCATTTAAGACAAAATTGGTTATGCATTCACTACATATAAATTCATTAAGAATCACAGTTTTTTATGCACCAAAAGATTGATGAATACATGTGTTATTTACTCTCAGATATGCTTGGTCAGCCTGTTTTTAGCTTTTATGCTTATAACAAGAAATGAAAACATTGGTTTTCCACAGCCAACCAAATACTTGTTTTGCTGCTACTCACTCTTTACTCCAGACTAAATAGTTTTTTATTTTTTGCCTTCAGTGGCATAAATGTGGTGTTAGTCCAGGATTTGGATACTTCAGCTTTAGCTTTATTATTCTGCATATGATGCCACATGTGTACTCCTAAAAGAAAAAACTGTGACTGCTTTATCTTCTGCTGTGTAGCAAAGGAATATATTGCTCTAAAGTATATAAAAATAATTCAGAGAAAAAGATAATGGTTTCTGCTAAAATGAAAGGGGGAAATGCATGTTGGCATGGACATAGAAATATAATTCTTCTGAAGATAAAAGCAGACATTGAAACTCTTAAATGTTTAAAACAGGGCATCATTTATACTTTTCAATAAATCTGGCGATAGCTAAGGTAAATGTTTTATCAGTATGATTGTACTCCTTGGTCAAAAAAAAATAGAGACAAGAATTTAATGAATAAAACAAATGTTACCCTACATCATAACTTTATTTTTGTCATACTAAGGGACAATATAAAGATATAGAAAATATAATAATTTTTAACTTTTTATAAAAGAATTGAGCAAGATAACAGAAAATATTGATATGAAACAAAACGTCTTATATTAACACTTAAGCAGTGCCTAGCTGATTTTCATAGTCTGTAAAAGGAGTTTATTGTGTTCCAGAATCCTGGTTAGCTATTCCCACCTCAGCTTCTGTACTTACCTTACAGAGCAGGGGAGAGCAGTTATCTCTTTATTTTCTGGTGTACATCACTATACTGTGAGTTTCTGAAAAACGTGGCCTATCTTAATAGGTGTCTTATTCAGCAGATTACTTACTGAGTTTGTACTGTGTTCCTTTGGGCCCACCTGATGACAAAGATCTCTGTAATTCTTTCATAGTGTAAACTTGTATCAAATGATCACAGTATGTACTTGAAATGTCTTTTAATCTTATAAACTCTATGTCAATAAAAAATGGAAAAAATTCCTTTGGTCCTAATGGACCTTATATTCTACTATTTGCAGTTACTGGCACTTTGTAAATGTCTCTCTTGGTGGTTACATGTCTGCAGCCGCTCTCAGAAGTGTGAATGCTTTGCATTCAGGACAGAAATGCCTTTCTCTGCTTGAAATGTTCTCTTTGAGAAAGCAAATCATTCCTCCAAAGCCCCTGCCCGACATCCTTTTCCATATCATTGACCAATGCTGGATCTCCGAGAATGAATCTGTGTCCTATACCAATCCCTGGCGAAGAGGACTGAGGTTTCTAAAATATAAACAACCAGAAGAAAATTTCAGTCACCACAGCTACCAGCTTATCTGCATCTCTCCCATTTCCTTGCCCACCCTCCTTGAACTGTGGATGAGCTGTCCCTATTTTAAACCAGCTTCTCCACTTGTCCACTAGATCCGCTGCCCCTCACATTCCAGCATTCCTCCAACAATTCCCTTTTCCTCCTGCATCATCAAGGGTCCCTTCTTACCAGATCATTCATCTTCAGCATGAAAACATGCAATATTTTCTCCATTAAAAATAAAACGCAGCTTCCATCATCCCAGCCTCCCTTTGTACCTACTACCCTAGAGTCCTGACCCTATTTCCAGAAACATTTGAAAGAAAGAACGAAAACATCTCCAGTTCTTCCCCCACTCTTTCTTATTCCCTCATAATAACTCTGCTCATTAGACTTCCTCATTGGTCAGCTGCTTAGCCCTCTCAAGGGATGTGTCACCAGCATCTTGCAGTGCTGCTCAGTCCCTCCTCTTGAAATCACCTTCTTTACTTTACTTCTTTACTCCTATTTCCTCTCTCTTCTACTGCACCTCCTTCTTTGTCAACGTCTTATAATCTCATCAACTTAAATACCATCTATGTGATAATTTCCAAAGTACTTAATAGGCATGTTAAATTTAACACACCCCAAGTTGGACTACTGATCTTCTTCCAGATCTGCTCTGCCAGAAATCTTTCCTATTTCAGTTAACCTAGTTCATATTTGACTCTTCTCTTTCTTTTACGTCCCGTACCCATTTGCTCAGCAAATCCAGTGTTACCGTCCATTCAGGAGCCACTGTCATCTCCCATGTAGATCAGATAGATAGATAGCATGTGTACATGTCATGAATGTGTACATGTGATACTAATGAACTATCAGTGTAGCATAAATATGTACAGGTTACATTATGCTCATAATAAAATATTTAAATTATCCTGAATGTGACTGATTCCCCCACCTGACATTTCAGCAATACATTTTTGGATTTTGTGCCTCCTGTTGGTGGCTATCAGGGGCATCTTTCATCATTCACATTGTGGGTAAAAAGATGTTCAGATTCACAAAACTTGCAGAGAGTAGAATGTTAGACATTCATCTTCACTATTCAGTGAAGAAGACACGTTCTATGTTCTAACCTAAGAGCAGAGCATGAAGCAGTTGGGTCATGTTGACCTGAGACTAGAGGATGAACACATTGATGCCATATTCAAGAAAGATGTTTGCTAATGAAACTGCTGCTTCCATTGCTTTTTTGGTTATAAAGATTATCTGTCTTCAGTTTATTTCTTCCCTGAAGTTAGACAATTTCTTTTTCATCTGATTTTTCTGTTCGCGTGTCACTTGTCTTGGGTTTTGATTAGATGGTGAGTAATGAATCTCTTAGGTAACTAGGACTTTATCATTCGTGTTGTATCTTTACTATTCTTCTCATGGTTAATCTTCTGCTATCAAGGGCCCCTAAATAATGCTCCATCATCTAGAACTCAGATCAGTGATATCTGTGTGGCCAATTACTATTCCCTTTATATTTATATTTTTCGTCTCAGTGCTTGAGTGCTACTTTGTCTACATTGATCATTTATTTGATTTTCTTTGAGCCTTACTTTTCTACAAACTTGTGATAGTCCATTGCAGCCATGTTTCCATAGATCATTTTACTGCTGCTTCCTAAAAAGGAAACATTCTCACCAAAGTAACTGTTCCACCTTGTTTCTCATCAGTGGGGCTGGCCCCCATCCAAAGTCTGTCAACAGTGTTCCATCAGATAAAGCTGTTTGTAGTATAAAGGATGGGGCAGCAGTGGGGGGGGGAGGGGTGTACACACCAAAGCTTGGCTGACAGGATTCTTACTGCTCCCACCTTAGCCTGTGTGCCTGGAAGCCTAGTCTAATTCCTTCATACCTCAGTGCCAAGCGTGACATTGCCCATGCAGGCAGCAGCCTCTGTGTGGTCACAGTTAAATCATTTGGATAAGAACTACTCGCATTTTCTGGATAGACAGAATGGCTAATAAATAAGTATTTGAACAACATCTTCATATAAACATTACTTTCACTAAGCTGAAAGCCTAATAAAAATATCGGCAGTATGTGCAATCTGCTATCATCTCTACTGTTTCATCAGTTGCTAACAGAACTGGCAGAGTTCCACTTTCACAAAGTGCTGTGCAGCATGGAAAGAGTTTCAGCTCATTCAGCAAAATGATTATCTTCCAGAAATTAAGGAAAGAAGTGTCAGGCCGATGTATCCCCTAAGGGTCTTCCCCTCTCTGTGGAGAGAAACCTGGCATAACATGTAAAGTGTTTTGGATGCAGGAGAGGACTTTGGAGGCAGCCTTATAAAGCATAGCCTGTTGTCCCAGGGGTAGCCCTCATTTTGAATATTACTGATCCATCATGCGGGATCACGTTCTGTGTCATGTAATCAGCTGAGTTGTATCAAATCAGAAAGGACTTGGGAAAGAACCCCAGTCTCTGAATTGTCTCCGTTTGATGATGGAGTGATGGAATGGTGGCATGGCCCTTGCCACCTCTGCTCCAGGCTCAGGAACACGCACGGCTGCCAGGCTGCTGCACAGCTTTACCCCACAGCGCTGGGCCACTTGTGAGTCTTGTGAGTCTTTAAGAATCTTCTATCCTGCAGCCTAAAAGGCTTATATCAGAGTAAGACCCAGACTGTGGGTTAGAATTAAAGCAAATACTTTGAAATTGGGGCCAGTAATTTACTGGTGGGTCATGAAATCCATTGTGCGCCTTAACCGGCATCTTTACATGTGACACAATGGCACAAACCAGAAGCACTAGATTGTGTCAGTGTGGTAAGGGGACAGAATGTTTTATAACTTTTTGAATCTTTAAATTATATTTGATTGTACACTGTGGAAGTGCCTGCCATTTTTGTGAGTAACCAAAACAACATGCAATAATTTCATATGATTCAACCTTAGAGATTCAATTTCACATTTTACTATGCACCAAAAATATCTGTAGGTATAATTCAGATGCAAAATATATTTGCTATGACAGGTCAAGGTTCAAAGAGTTCAAAAAACACCACTTATATTGGAATACCTATCACTTGGCTAAGGCTAGGATAGCCTATAGGACACTTTCCCCAGTTACAAAACTGCTAAGAGTGCTCTAGGTGTAACAAAATTCATTCACAGAAAACATAGTTTATTATATTATATTATGATATAATAAATAGTGCACATAATTAACAGTCAAATGTATTATGATATAATAAATAGTACACATAATAAATAATATTTCAAGTACTAATAATATTTCAAGTGTTCATCAGTTTCAGTTTTAGAGAAATTCAGAGTAGTGACAACTACTGTACGTCAGGAGAAACTTCCTCATTGAGGGAGATAAAAGGTAGAAATAAGTCTGACTGGAGGGCCGGAAACATTTCTGTAATATGGTTTTGTCTAGAACATGGTTCATTCATTTATGGAAGCTTGATAGCATAAGAAATAACCCATTTAGTATAGAATTCATGAATTGTATATAATTTTGATGAAATAGAATCAGAAGCACAATTTAACTTCATAACTACTGGCTTGAATGTGTCCAAGGGCCTGTTTTTGGAGAGACTCTTGAAATTTCACTTTAGAGCTTCTAATCACTTACCAGACAGTTTTAAGTTTATTTTGTTGATTGTTTATTTTGTTGGTGTAGTAGGGTTTTTGGGGATTATTTTTGTTTGTTTGCTTGTTTGTTTAAGATTTGATTTTTCTTCTAAGAACTTTGAGATATATAGGAATTTTAATATTAGGGAAGTTATTATTTTACTTAGTAAATAAAAAGCTCAAGAATTTTGAAAATGAATGTGAAATCTGAGACCTGTGGATAATTCTTAGGGAAATTGCTTTGTTGTCAAAGTATCTAGAGATTTTTAGAAAAAGGCATCCCATATGGTGTGCTAATGAGATATTGAGATTTGCATATTCTTTTGGGTCAACAAAATTAGGTTTAGTTCTCAAAATAGTGAGCCATCCTTAAAGTCTGTTTTTCCTCTTGCAAATGCTGCCCCCACCCCTCCAGGTTTCTAGAACGTGCCATATGTCCTACTGTGACCAGTTTAGCCACAATTACTTTGTTGAACTGCATTAACAACCTGCTAGCAGGCTGCCAACAGATCTCTGTTGCTAACGTCTCAGATCCTGCCAATACATTTTCTGTGTGACTTTTCTTAAGTGCAAACTTGATCATGTGTCAATCCCTTTCATAAAATTGTTTAACGGCATCTCATTTCCTATAGGATAAAGTCCTGTACATGCCACCTAAGTGCCTGCATTACATCCATTTTGCCAGCCATACTAGTCTCTTCTTCCCACAGGCTGAATTTTCCTGCACACCAGCCATTTGCCACCTCTGTCCCAGCTGTCCCAGTTGGTGCTTCCTTAGAAGGACTTCTCAGGTAGTGAATATTGCATCAATGTTCAGGTCATTGTTGATGATCATTTTTCTGTGATTTCTTTCCTGTTCTTCCCTTCATTACCACACCAACGCTTCTCAGATATTTTTGCACATTAGCATCACCTAGAAACTCAAGAGCTCATGAAATGAGACACCAGGTGTTGATACTTTTTTTTGTTTGTTTATACTTTTTTTTTTACATCTGCTAAGATGTTTTTAAATCCTTGTCCATATCTTCCTCTGGTGGCTTCACTGTTTGAGGTTTAATTGCCTGACCCACCTCAAAGTTTCTTAGTCCTTGACGTTGGATGAAGATAAAGGTTTGTAGTTTAGCAAGTGAGAGACCAGTGACCAGTATTAATGCATGAATAGCTCCTAGGCTCATGGAGATCTGAGGGACCAATAGAAAAGCAGTTTAGACTATCTGGCAGTATCTCTATAGATACATTAATATGTAGGCTCACTGGTTATTGAGATGTAGGGTCTCCAAATATATTTTCATTACATCCTTAGAATAAAGTTGTTTATTTTTAGCAGTTTTAATGAGATATAATTCACATGCATGCAGTTCACCCACTTTAGTTTTTCACTAATTGTTTTTCTAGTGTATTCATAAATATCTCCAGCTGTCAGCACTGTCAATTTTGGACCATCATTTCATAAAGAAACCTTGTACCTCAACTATCTCTAAGCAACTGCACATCCTCCCCCAACACAGTCTACTTTCTGTTACCTTTTTTTCTCTTCTGGACATTCCATACAAATAGAATCTCATAATGTACGGCCTTCTGTATCGTCCTCCTACTTTGGACTTAAACATAATGATAGACACCGTCTCACTGATTACATTTTTTCAAATCTTTGATTCAGTCACAAAACAAAGCCAACACACCAAATGAACTGGGTTCACTATTTTGAGTTAGCAGCTTTACATTCTGTTAATGTAGCACAGTATTTTCAGGGATATAGAATGGCCAAGAACTTCATTCTTTTTATGGATTAGTAATATTCCCTTGTAAAGGAATTTGTGAATATTTGAATTATGAAACAAACATTTTCAATACATGAGTTTTTTGAAATGTGTTTATAACTCTTGTAGAACTGCTATTGAATATGCTGCTATATAAAACATATATATATATATATATATATACCCTCCCCAAAAAGAATAACTTGTGATATAGTGAAATATAAATAGTATCCTAATTTATTTCACCTCTTAGTCCTTATTTACACTAGGAAGCTCTCACTTTTACAGTTTTTTTGAGGTTTCTGGTGTAGGTGAATAAGTTCGTTTAATACAGGTATTCCAAGTAGAGAATACAGCATCTGCAAATGTATGGAGATGACAAAGCATGACACTTATCTTGCAAGCTGTATAGTGGAAACAGTATATGGTTTTCATAAGGTCATTTTTCCCTTCTTCCTCAGGCTTAATGATAGAATATCTATATACATTTGGAATGGAATACTAAGTAAAAGGATATTAAATAAAGGTTTTATTAGACTGTTGAAGTCTGTAATTTTATTACTGCTACTTGGCAATGTGTATCAGATACTATATTACTGTATGTCTCTCTTTTTAATTATGCTTATTAAGATAACATTAGTTTACATCAGTGCATCTTTGGGGGTCCAAACCTCCACAAATTCATATCTTTGTACCATACCCAGCTCCCATGGCCCCAGAATCCTCCAGCATGCTCTTATGCTTTCTCTCTAGAAGCAACTTTAGAGTGTGGGCTCCTTACAAATAATCCCAACCAAGAATTAGCAGCATTAATTTCCTTTTTATAATTATTTTCTGGTTTATTTCTAAATGCCTTATTTGCAATATCATCGGTGACATAGAGACTGGTTAGTCTAAAACAGAAAGGCAACATCAAAACGAAGTCCTTTGTACTTTCCTTTCTACCAAAAGCATAGAGAGGTATGGGTTCATATTTCCACTGACTGAATTCTGTGCTGTTTTGTGTTGAATATTAACCATTTATAGAAGAATATGTATGTTCTTACTGATTTGAATATTAGTTCTTACTGATTTGCTTGTGATTGGTGAGAAAATGACTGTGGTATTTATTACATATGAAGACTTTGCTAGTCTGTGATATCTTTTGAGCATGCTGGGCATTTAATAAAGTCAGCTTCTCAGAAATCTTTGTCAAGGTTCACTTGCTTTCTTCACTATTATTCACACTCCTATTCTGGGTGTTTGGGCAGCATATCACACCAATTTGCTAGATTATATGCCTTTAGGGGACTGAGTTTACTATTAATTGAGCTTACTATTAATAAGTTAAAGACAAAGTATTTCTGAGACTGACTCAGCCTTTACCCCAGTGAGTAACAGAGCCAAGAATAAAATGTAAAGTTGCTAACTCAAAATAGTGAACCCAGTTCATTCAGTGTGTTGGCTTTGTTTTGTGACTGAACCAAAGATTTGAAAAAATGTAATCAGTGAGACTATGTCTGTAATTATGTTTTAAGTCCAAGTAAGAGGATGAGAAAATTTACATTTCACCACAAATCTCACAAAGGTGTGAGATTGCTTTACTAACAATTTTATTTATGGCATTAATTATACAAACCCATAAAAACTTTATAGTAAAGGATTATTATTTCAAAAGTGAATCACTTTTTAATTTTTATAATTCCTTCTTTTCAGAAATTAGGTCTCACTATGTTGCCTGGGATTATCTTAAACCCACAGACTCAAGTGATTCCTAGTCTCAGTCTCCCAGGTAGCTGGGATTACTGGCGCATGCCACCGGCGCCCGGCCCTGAATCACTTTTTTAAAGTGATTATTTTTTCCTCAGCAATTGTTTTTGTAATACAGAGTTCAGACTTTTGCTTTAGTTCATAATCACTTTGTTGCACTTTGTTACATCTGTGCTATTTCCGGGTCGTATTTAGGCTATAGAAACTATGAGAAGAGTGTCCAGAGGCATTAAGCCTAAAATGGTAAGTGGTGATGGTAGTCGCTAAGGTTGGAGACAAGAAGTACCAGGTATTTTATCTATGTAGCTGTGTCCCTACTACCTCCTCATTATCTCAATTCGTTTCTCAGGACTTCATCGTCCTCTGAAAATGAAAAAATAAGTCTCCTTTGAAAAACATTCTCATTTCAGATGATATTTATCAAGTGTTTGAGGACCTACTGACAGTATTCTCAGCTCTGAGCATAAGAAAGGAAATAAAATGGAGAAGTCTCTGCTCTCAAGGAACTATATCCTTGGGTCCAGCTTTGGTGCCCTTCTCAGTCAGAGCTGACTGACATTTGCTCATCACAGGCTTTTCCAGTCTTCGTCTCATTTCGAAAGAGTACCTTTCCCTATAGAATGCTCTGATCTTCCTAGTAGCACTGCTTCCCTGCAGTATTTAGATGAGTTATTATGTATAAACACTTTGAATACTGACCTGCTTAGGACAAACACTGTCTGTTAGCTATAGGCAGAAGGTAGGAGCAACAAATCTTCTTGGGCTACGAGCAGATACTGCCTATCTCTATACAAATTAAGAATTATAGATGCACCTCCTGGCAAGAAAGATGCATGCAGACAGTCAAATTCATAGAAATATAAATTAAGTTTTGGATAATTCATTTCACAAAAGAACTTTCACTTTTCCTCTAATTATAAGTCCATTGGTGCTTTGAAAATATGATTGAATACATAGACAGAAATATTTCTGCTCCAGAAATATAATAAAATTTTTAAAAACTATCTACTGCTTGCTTCTTCAAATGATGCTTAATTATTTGAAGGGAATCATCATTATAAAGTAGCTTAGAGACAAAAAAAAATTTGTGTGTAGTATTCATTGCCAATTAATAATGCCTCATTTATATACCATGAAGAGTTTACGAAATCCTGTCACATGCCTCATTGCATTCAGTTCTATGACTGTCCAGAGAAGTAGATTCAACAAGTATTATAGTTTCCATTTTGCAAATGAAAAAAAGCCAAGCATTAAACATTTTTAGTACTTATCCTAACTTACGCAGGAAATTGGAGAAGTCAGGACTTCTGTCCAATATTCTTTCCACTGTAAAACTGCAAAGTATTGTTTCCTTTAAGAAATTAAGCCATAGACAATATGACCTGTTAACAGGCAGCCAGAATTGAGAGCTGTTCTATGGGTCAGATCATTTCCACTGAGACTGAGGGGTTTAACCCTCCTCCAACACACTCTCCAGTTCCGTGGTCCAGAAGGTACATTTGGACACAGACAACTGCGTGTGAAATGGAGTTTGATGACTTTTTTCCTAGCCTCACTTCATCGTCAACTTTGCTGGACACATCACTAAACATAGGGAAGGAGTTGAAATCCCAAGAATCTGTGCACCTATAATAAAGAACATGACCTAAGTAGGTAAAATACTTAACACTGCAAACAGAACGAGAAATAATTAGCTATGGTGATTTCAAATAATTGCACAGTCTCTACATTAAATTAAAATATTCTGATATGGGAAAATTATTTCATCAGGAAAATTATTTCATCAAAAATTATTTTTTCCCTTTTTTCCTTTTCTTTTCCTTTCCCCTGCCCTCTCTCCCTCCCTCCCTCCTTCCCTCTCTGTGTTCCTCCCTCCCTGCCTTCCTCCCTGCCTTCCTCCCTGCCTTCCTCCCTCCCTCCCTTTCTTGGTTCAATCACTGTGTAGGAGTCATAGAAATAGGTTCAATATTCTTAGATGTGCATCTCCACACCCCACCCACCCCAGAGCACCCGTATCACATTATCATACTACTGCCCCCCTTTAACCCACTTCCCCCATTCCTGCTTTCTAGTGGTATTAATTCTGCTATCATTTCGGGACTCTTGTTTTATTTTAGTTTTGTCAGTTCCTTGTTTTATTTCTTTATATTCTACATATGAGTGACATCACCTGATATTTGTCTTTCTCTCTCTGGCTTAGTTCATTTTTCATATTCTCCATTTCTATCCATATTGTTGCAAATGGCAGGAATTTATTTTTTTCTTTTTTAATAGCTGAATAGTATTTCATCAAGCATGTGCAACACATCTTCTTAACTCGGTTCCCTGTCTGTGGGCTTATAAGTTGTCTCCAGAACTTGGCTACTGTAAATAGTCCTGCAATGAATACAGGAGTGCATAGACCCCTGCAAATGAATGTTTTTGCCTTCTTTGGGTAAATGCCAAGGAGTAAATTTACTAATTCATATGGTGTATTTGTTTTTAATATTTTGAGAAACCACCTTACTGTTTTCCGTAGGGGCTGGACCACTCTGCTTTCCCATTAACAATGTACAAGAGTTCCTTTTACTCTACTCCCTCATCAGCATTTGTTGTTTTTGGTCTTTTTGATATGGGTCATTCTCACTGGAGTGAGATAGTATCTCTTTGTGGTTATGACTTGCATTTCCCTGATGGTAAGTGATATCGAACATTTTCTCATGTACCTGTAGGCCATTTGCATGTCTTCTTTGGAGAACTGTCTACGCTTTTCTACACACTTTTGGGGAAGGGGTTTTTGTTCTCTTTATTGAGTTGTATGTGTTCTTTGTAGTCTTGGACATTAACTCCTTGTCAGATGTGTGACATGCAAATATTTTCTCCCATTTCTCTTCTTGTTTTGTTATTGTTAAGTTTTTTTTTTTAAAAAGAAATACCATTATTTTATATCCTTAATATTTTGGCTATAAAGGATTTCTCCCCTCAGTTATGGTTACCATAGGTCTGCCACCATCAAAGTACCTGTAGACTTCAGCTGTAGTCCTATTTTCTCCCATTCAGTAGGACGTTCTTTTGTTTTGTTGATAGTTTCTTTTGATGCACAGAAGAATTTTAGTTTGTTGTAGTTCCATTTGTATTGTTTCCTTGCCATTGAAGTCAAGTCCCAAAAGACATTCCTGAAGCCAGTATTATAGAGTGTTTTACTGTACTTAATGGACTCTGGTCTTATATCCAAGACTTCAATCCATTTTGAGTTGATTTTTGTGTACGGTGTGATATAGTGATCTGATTTCATTCTTTTGCATGTGGTTTCTTCAGTTTTCTCAACATGATCTGTTGAAGACTTTCCTTTCTCCACTGTATAGTCTTGTCTTCTTTGTCATTGAACTGTCCATATAGTGAGTTTATTTCTGATGTCTCAATTCTAGCCAATTGGTCCATGTGTCTGTTTTCATTCTAGTACCATACTGTTTTGATTACTGTATTCTTGTAATGTAGTTTGAAATCTGAAAATGTGAAACCTCTATTTCCCCATCTTTTTTGTCAAAATTGCTTTGGCCATTCATGGTGTTTGTGGTTCTGTATAGGTTTCAATAATATTAACTCTATTTCCCAGACAAAGTCCGTTGAAATTTTGGTAGAGATTGCACTGAATATGGAAATTGCTTTGAGTAAGATGGACATTTTAGCTGTGTTAATGCTTCCAATCTATGAGTATGGCATACCTTTATACTTCCTTGTATCTTTTGATTCTTATAGACTGACTTGTAGTTTTCATTGAAAATATCTTTAATCTTCTTTGTTAAGCTTATTCCTGGGCATTTGATACTTCTTGATGATAATCTAAATAAAATTATTTTCTTGATTTTTTTTCTCTTACAGTTTGTTATTTGATATCAGAAAGCAACAGACTTTTATATATTGATTTTGTATCCTGTCATTTCACTTTATTGATTTATTGTCCCTAATGGTTTTTAAGTAGAGTCCTTGAGGTTTTAAATATATATACTATATATAGAATCACTACACCTGCAGATACTGATAGCTTTACTTCTTCTTTTGGATTCCTTTGATATCTTTGTCTTTCATAATTGGCCTACCTAGGACTTCCAGTACTATGTTAACAGTAGTGATGTGAGAAGACACCCTTATCCTCTACCTGACCTCGGAAGTACATCACCTAGAGCTAAATAAAACTTTGTTTCACCATTCAGTATAGTGATTGCTTTAGTTTTATCATACAGAGCATTTCTTCTGTTGGGGTATGTTCCTTCTAACCATATTTTACTGTTTCTATCACAAATGGATGTCAAATCTTGTCAGATGCCTTCTCTGCATCTATTGATGTAATCATGTGAGTTTATCTTTTGTTTGCATGGTGAATTAAATTAACCACACTGGTTGATGTGATATGTTGAACCATCCTCACACCTCTGAAATAAATCTGATTTGGTCATGTTGTACAATCCTATTAGTGTATTGTTGAATTCATGTATTAATTGAATTGAATTCATGTATTAATGTACTGTTGAATTCAAGGATTTAAAAAAAATTTTTTGAGAATTTTTGCATCTGTATTCATCAGGGATATTGCTCTGAAATTTTCTTTGTGATCTGCTTGTCTGCTTTTGGTAACAGAATAGTGTTGACCTCACATAATGTCTTTGGGAAGATTCCATCTTTGTGTCAGTTTTTTGGGAGAGTTTGAGAAAGATAGGTATTAGTTCCTCTTTGAAGATTTGTTAGCATTCACTGATGAAGCCCTCTGTTCCCAGACTTTCGTGGTTTTTGTCTTTTTGTTTGTTTGTAGAATTTTGATTACTGTTTGAAATTCTTTGCTTATAATTGCACTGTTCAAGTTTTCTATTCTTTCTGATTCAGTCTTGGAAGGCTGTATGCTTCTAAGAATTTGTTGATTTCTTCCAGAATTTCTACCTTCTTTGTGTAAAGATGCCCATAGTAGTCTGTGAACCTCTATATTTCTTTTGTAATTTCTCCTGTCTCATTTTGAATCCGTTTACATGAGTTTTATTCCTTTTTTCTCTTCGTAAGCTTAACTAAAGATTTGTCTAACTTATTTTTTCAAAGAACCAACTTTTGTTTCCATTCATCTTTTGGACTATCCTTTGATTTCCATTTCATTTATTTCTGCTCTGATACATACTATTTTCTTCCTTTTACTGGCTTTTGTTTTTGTTTCTTCTCTTCCTAGTTCCTTAAGGTGAGAAAAATATTATTTATTTGCACTCTTTATTTTTTTATTGCAATATACTTCCCTCTGAATGCTGTTTTTACTGTATTCCAAAGGTTCTGGTAGGTTGTCTTCATCTTTCTTGTCTCCAGGTGTTTTTTTATGTCTTCATTGTTTTCTTCATCCCATTCATCATTCTGTAGTGAGTGTATTGTTCAGTTTCTATCTTAACAGTTTGTCCTGCTTTCTTTTTATGGTTGATTTCTAATTTGATACCATTGTGATCTGGAAAAATAATTGATATGATTTCAATCTTCATGAATTTATTGGTACTTATTTCATAACCCAAATGTGATCTGTTCTGGAGAAAGTTACATGTGTACTTGAGAGGCATTATAGTCAGCTTTTTGTAGTATCCTGTAAATGTCCAATGCACCTATCTGGTCTGATTGCTTACTTAAAACTATTATTTGTCAGGATGGTTTCAGAGTACCTTCCTAAGAAGATTTTGGAAGTTAGTTTCTCCTGCTCACTGAAGTATTGAGAAATGCTTTTGGTTTTCCATTGATTATGGGGAGTATAGACTTTGTTAGGAAACCTGGAAATTTACCTTGCATTTTATCTACTAGCTCTAGCTTATGTCATCAAAAACAACCCTTCAAAATATTCTTAGAAATGAGTTCAGATAACATCACCATCTAGAATGGTTCAAGTGACTTCATATAGTTTTATAAAAAGCTCTTAAGTACTTATAAATTATTTCTTTGCACCAGAGATCTACAGGATATAAATAAATTGCAGATGCTTGCTATTTTCAAAGTGAAGTTCAAGCTCCTTAATCGGTACTTTGATAAACATATTTTTAGCTTATTTTTTTTTATCCACTATCTTGTTCACCCCTTGGTCATTTTCACAAAGCAATGTTCCTCTTTCTCAGGTGCATCTACATTTACATCTTCATCCTTCATTTTGATGTCTCTTCCATCTGCTATGGCGAAACCTTATATGTTCTTTAAGGTCCAGTTTTACTGCCACTTCCACCAAATGTTTTCTCTCTTCTGTATCAATTTCTTAAGTCCCTCTCACATTATTTGTACCACCTCACTGTTAAAGAGGCTTTCTTGTCCCATTTCCAGTATATAAGTTTATTTAATATCAGAAACTGTGTTTCTTTCCCTGTTATATATAAATAAAAGTGCTCCTCCACTACCCTGTGATTATTGGCAGTATAATAGACTAGAAAAAGGATGACTTTGAAGTTTAACAACCCTGATTTCAAATCATGCTGTCATTTATTAGCCATATAACCTTGGCAAAATACTTTACCTCTCTGAAACTCTGTTTCCTCCTGCATAAAATAGAGATAACACTCCTTCTGTTGTTACAGAATGAAGTGAGAATGTAGGCACAAAGTTCTCATTACATCTCAGGGAGGCTAAGTCCTAAAAGAAGCAAATTATGATGGTGCTGATGATAATGGTTGTACTTAATATTTCAGAAGCCTCTCAATTGCTTTAGTTCCCTTATTCATCTAGAATAGATTCACAGTAGTCTGCCATGCCACATATATAAGTATTTAAGGACTGTTTTGAACTACTTTGTAAACTCTTATGTCTTTAGAGATAAGTACTTCATGCATTTATCACAAAACAGTAGAACTTAGTTTATGTAAGTAGAAATGCACTAGAAATGCAAATATTCTGCATTGCTTGCCTTGCTAGGGTAACCATAGTTTCAGACAATTTAGTTAGTAGCACTTTCTTTGGTATCCTACCTGAAAAACATCATAGAATCTTTTTAACATGAAGAAATATATGCATACTTCCTATTGCTGCCACAGAATACATAACTGATGATTCCCACATCTGGTGACTGCCTTGCTAGGGTAACCATAGTTTCAGACAATTTAGTTAGTAGCACTTTCTTTGGTATCCTACCTGAAAAAACATCATAGAATCTTTTTAACATAAAGAAATATATGCATACTTCCTATTGCTGCCACAGAATACATAACTGATGATTCCCACATCTGGTGACAGAACAACATAGAGATGTTGTCAAAATGGCCACCAAACTAAAAGAATTCTGAATCCCACCATCTGGAGGAGTACAAAGTGTGCTCTGTTGAAGGACCTGGGGAGGGGCAACATCAACCAACCTTTGTGTTAGTCCTGAGATCCTTGTCAGGGAGAAGGAGGCTAATGTGAAGATGAATAGACTGCAGGAGACAGGGGGAAGCTGGAATCGCCAGAGAAGTACCCCTTCGTGTCCCTCAATAATTCTCAGGAATCATTTCTAGACTATCCTTGTTCCTTGTGATCAGTATTTGGAAGAACACAGAATGTCTATTTTAAAAGCTACTCACCAGACTCTGTATACTAAAAAAAAAAAAAAAAAAAAAGCTTTATTACTGAAAGATAAGGCCATTTAAACTAATTTAAGGCAGTTTAATGTTTAGTGCCCCAAATGTCTTTACTGACCTGAGTTCTCTTCATCTCTAGTTTAGGAAAGGTCACTTTAATATAATCGCAAATGCTGTTTGAATTATAAGCTCAAGAAAGCAATGTGCTGTGAAAACAAGATACATTTTGTATTTGAATAGGAGTGGGACTTTAAAACAATTTTTTTAGATTTCTGTTACTTTAAAGGAAAATAACAAAAGTAAAAATTAAGGAAACTCCTAGTTAGAGAATTAAATTTGCTTTGAACATTCATGCCATTTTATAAATGAGCACTGTTTATTTATATATATAAAACAGTGAAGTTTATATATATTACAGTGATCATTTATAAAATTATTTCAAAGAAATTAGGTTCCATGAAATATATCTACAGTGACTATATATACAAAGAGAAAGTGCACATAATATTATACATAGAGAGGGAACAACATAGGATTGTCAAAGTCTTGTTTCTGATATTTGCCACTTAACATAATCAGTTAACTTCTCTGAACCGCAGTTTTTATATCAATGAGTAGGTCGCTGTTGCCTAAGTATTTCCTTGCATTAATATTTTTGTTGTATATTTTTGTTCTTTTATGCGTAATTTAAAAATGAAAATGTAGCCATCAGTAGAATATGGATATTCTAGATATTAACTCTTGAATATGAACTCTCACATACTCATATGACACCCTTGTGTAAGTGTCTAGTGGAAAATACAGATTTAAAAAATATCAGTGAGTGTGTGTACACTTTATATTCCAAAATGGAATGCTATATGAAACTCTAGATAAGTGTTATGCTATAATTACATGTGTCTCAATTCAGCTAATAGGAAAGCACTATAGAAAAAAAAATACTACTTTATTTTGAGAATTATTTTAAGCCTCAAACTAGGATGAAGCAGTGAAACTGGGATGAACAGCAGAGAAAGATAAAGACTCCATGAGAACATCAACTAAATACCACTTACTGTTCTGTGTTGAAACACAGAACACTGCAGTGTTCACTGTTAATCAATGTTCACTGCTAATCATTCTTTATAGGTCGTCTCTAAATTACTTGAACATTTTGACTAATATTTATGAAAATGTAGGTGCTTATTTTGACCACCAGATGGAGCCAGTATTTTTGATTTGTAGAATAAAAAATACTTGGTAATTAAAAAAAAATTTAAAGGTAGATTTCATATTTTAATTCACATTACAGGAAAAAATATTTTTTACTTAGTCTTTACCCAGACTTCTGCACATTTTTTGTAAATGTGCACACAGACACCTCTTTAAATTTCTTTATTGTGAGTAAGTTTTCATCTTGGCAGGTTCATCAAACAGAAACCAGTTTTCTCATCCACATTTTAAAGATGATCTGAGCAACTTTCAGTTAACTTTTAAGACAAAATATAGATTTAACCTCTGGCCATTCAATAAATATTATGTATTATGATTATGAAAAAATGATAATAAAGAATATTGCCTGTGTGCTTTCATTTTAATGTCACGGTATATTCGTATTAACATTTCCATAGTAGATTTTTAATAGAGCAGATCAAAAGCCAAGCTTCTGATGGGGGAAGTGGATATGTATGTTGTCTCTCCTAGTTCCTCCAAGATATGGTAAAGCCTCAGTGAATAGTAGCAATTCTTACAGGGAACATAAGGCTCAGTGCTCAGGAACCTTTATTAGGGATAATACTTGCCCTAAAATTCACTTCTTCTGTCCCTCTTGTCTCTATTTAGTAATTGTTAGAAAGTTTCTAATTGCTTGCAGCTAATTTTGATACTGGTCTATTGAAAATGTATTTGTGTTCTCAGCAAATGCTCATCAAGTAGCTGTTCTGTTCAACAAAAACAATACAGAAATGAGACACAGCTATAATCTAAAACCCTAAAATGTCCAATCTGTTCTTTTCCCTTTTAGCTGCTATTTATTGAGCACATACTATATGCAAGGCATATGGCAGGTCACCACAGGGCACAGTCCCTGCCATGTGAGCTTATCACTTAGGGGGTGATGCAGATATGCAGTTGTGATACACAGGAGCTCCTCTTCTTCCCAGTAGAAGGTTCCACTTTCTGCAGTTTCAGTGACCATGATCAATCAAGATCCAGAAATAGTATATGCAATAAGGTGTTTTGAGAATGAGATCACACTCATGAAAGTTCTATAACAATATAATTGTGATTTTGTTATTTGTTTTTATTCCTTTCTTAGTCGGTTAATTTGTAAAGTGAACTACTGTAGTTCTGTATGTACAGAAAAAAATATACTAGAATTTAGGGCTCCCTGTGCTAGGTACCCACTGGGGTTCTTATAATGTATCCCCTAGTTGCTAAAGGGGTGGCTACTATGGAGTAATTAAGAGCTACACAGTGTTTTCAAGTTTCAAATGTGGAAGAAATATCACTAAGAATAATCAAGAAATATCATAAACTATTCTTCTTAGGTAGAAAAATACTTTACTTCCCTTATATTATGATCTGGGAGGGTTTTTTGGGTAAGATTTTATTTCATCAGAGTGTATCCTAAGCTGTTTAGGAGCTTGTACTTTAGATCCAGACTATGTGGGTTTATATTCTCATGTTTGTTACACCTGAGATAAATTATTTAGGATTTTATTACCCAAGTTTCCTTATTGGCAAATGGGACTAAGGCCTTCCTCATAAGGTAGTTGGCTATGAGGATTAACCAAGCAGTTCAAGTACTAGTATTCGACATGCTCAAAAGGTATCTTAAGCTACACTCGATTTCAGTAGCATTGACTTTGTTCTTTCTGTTAAAGCCTGTCCCGTTTTCTTTCTAAATGCTGTTTACTAATATCACAAGCACATTCCCTCTTCATGGAAGTTTCCATTTATGATGGTATCCAAATCAATTTAAAATCCTTTGTAGCAGACTTCTAACCCAGAAGTCATTTGTTAAATTCTTTTTTGAGAAATGAATGTGTGGGAATGGGGGGCGCTGGTTCTGAGACAGTAGAGGTATAAGACCTTTCATTGACAAGGAACTGAGATCTGTGGGTGGACATCATTGGCTCATTAGCTAAGAAAACAATAATTAAATAATTGTCACTCTTTATGCTTAGAACCAGAAAGCTTCCTAAAAAAGAAACACAAGTGGAGCAAGGATCAAGTTACTAAAAGTAGCTCTCAGGGGAAGGACTGATGCATTCTCTATCATGTCCATCAGCAAAATGTGCAGACTTATCAGCGCACTGATTATCTGCAGATGGACTACAGATTGTCCCCAAAGCTGAGAGTCAAAATCCACGTCTAACCCAGGCTGTGCTGCCAAGCCACAGTGGCACCAGGGAAGTAGCTTCACTTACCTGGCCCTCGGTTACCTCATCTACAAACTGTGAAATTAGATTAGAAAGTGTTCAAGGTAACTTCTAGCTCTGAGGGCCTAGTAAACTGAAGGTTAAAGGGAGAGAGGGTTTTCTCTTCACCATCTTTTCATGTATTACCTAATTTGATCTCACAGATAACTCTAGGAGACCCTGCTGAACACAAAATGCAACAATTTGATACTTATAATAAATGACTTTATTTTAATACTATTTTCATAGGCTATGCTTATTTGATGTTTCAGTTTATTTTGTAAAATGAAAATCTTATATTAGGTTATCTTTCATATCACTCTAAAAAGTGCCAGGCTTATAAAAAACACTGTATTTTATTTTCTGAATGGAAGTTTTGGACAGCTTATTTTTTGTTTGTTGAAATACAAGGGACATGTAACATTATTTTAGTTATTTTAGTTTCAGGTATTCAGTATAATAATTCAGTATTTGTATGCATTGCAAAATGACTATCACAAAGTCCCCGTATCATTTTTCATACCATCTTTTTAATAGCTACTTTCAATACCCTAATATTTGCAATACCCTGTTAGTGATTATAGTTCACATGCTGTGCATTATATTTCTTTGACATCTATTGAAATAAGTCTTACAATAAAACAGTAGGACACAGTGTGAGCCTTTAGTATGGTACAGACTCAAACCGTAGGTTTACTATATCCTGGTGGTAGTGTTGTCCTATTTCCTAGTTGAGAAAATAGGCTTGTGAATATTTGTCTTAGTGTGGTACCTAAAGTTTCTTAGTGAATGTCTCCCCCCCCCATTTTTCATTTCTATCTTTTTGCTTATGTTTCATAAAAATTTCAGTTAATGACAAATCAAATGTTATCATATTATTGAGTTACTGGTAGAGTAAAAGTAGTGCACACTCTCCTTAAAGAAACTGAATTTTTAAACTCTTTGTGTACTTTTTAAATCCGTTTTATGTCACTAGGCTCATCCAGCCACCTATCTACATTTTGTTTATTCAGGAGGATTCAAGCACATGAGAAATGAATGTGCTACTTCCTGTCCTAGCAACGTGGGCTGTGCTCACATAGAACTCCCTTCTTTTATAGATACATAAAAAGGCTGGGTAAACGTGACCTACCCCCATATAAATACTCAGCTAAACTTGGGAGGAAAAGAAGGTAAGAAAGTAAGAAAAGAAAATCCCTAGGTATCAGAAACAAAAGGGAGACCTAACCAGAGCATTCAGTGGGCAAGCTGATACTCTTGTTGCCCAGGGGGAGATTGGAACCAGATGTGGGCACTAATAGCTAGAAGCTGGGGTTTTAATCTCACACTTGGACAGAGATGTGGCCTAGGGGCAAGAGAGGTGGGAACTAGAAAAACTGTCCTCAGGTCAGGAAGGCCAAAAGAAACTTTTCATTTTTCAGAGCTGTGGTGGGGGTGGGGGAATTTCATAAAAAACAGAATCCTAAACTTCTACCAGGCAGAGCTATAAAGAATGAGTGGATGCTACCTATATATACAGGAATCCTACACCAAGAAATTAATTTTACACAAGCAAAACAAAAAAGCTCTGAGCTCTTTGCCTGAGAGAAACAATTGGAAAGTTCTCTAATAGGCACCCTTACACATCTCCGGATGATAAAGATTCCTATGGAACATGAGGAAAAAGTACAGCCTCTGCTAAAGATAAACTCACAGTCAAAACTTAGAACATACAAGGAAATGACCACTCTAGCTGGAGAATTGGAAGACAAAAGAATATTCAAGAATAGTCTGAAAAATTGAATGTAACAAGTTGTTTTTATTAAAAAAGATTTTTAGAAGAATGAAAAGAAGACAATCAAAAAAGAGTGAGGAAATTTTTAAAAGAAACTCAAATAGACTATCTTCAAATTAAAAAATAGAATTATTGAAATCAATGACTCCATTTGTGCCCAACATCTAGATGCATGTAATCAGAGATTTAGTGAGCTGAAATATGAAACTTAAATTGCTCAAAATATGCTACTGAGAAATAAAAATATTTCTTAGGTAAGTATCATCTATAAAATTTGAAATTGAAAAATGTTTTATCAAAATAAATTTTTGCTTTTTTGAAAGACAATTAAGCAAATGATGAAGACAGACTGAGAGAAACCATTTGCAGAATATATATCAAATAATTTATCTAGATTATATGTATTTTGACAAAATTTTTACGTACCAAAGACCAAAAGCTCTTCATGGACAAAAGATTTGAAGAAATATTTCAGAAAAGACAATATCTGCATAGCCAGTAAGTACATAAAAATGTCCAATATCACTTGTCATCAGAAAAGTGTTAAGTTGAAATCATACACGATACTACTTCAGACCCTTTGCAATAGCAAAAGTTAAATGACATTACCTGAGCTAATTGGAAATGTGGAGTAACTTGAATGATTATACATTGCTGGTCGGAATGATTCTGGCAGATATTGCAAGCCACTTTGGGAAATATGACAGTATCCTATAAAAGTAAACAAATACTCCCCTTATATCCCAGCAACCCCACTTCTATATGTTTACCCAAGAGAAATGAAAAGGCATAGCTACAGTCTCATGTGTGACTCTTCATAGTATTAGTTATGGTGACCCCAAACAGGAAACAACCTAAATATCCATCCACTGGTAAAAGAAAAAACAAATTAAAATATATTCATATGATGGAATAATATTTCATATAAGAAAAATATTGATGAATCTGAGATATTTGCTGAAAGAAATAAGTCAGGCGTGAAGACTGCATAGTAGATCTGCTTTTTGTATGAGTTTCAAGTAATAGCAAAATGGTGGGTGGTGACCAAAAAAACAGATCAGTGGAGCCAGATCCCAGAAGAGGGAAATCAACCATAAGGGGGCATTTAGGATCCTTTTGGGGCCACAGAACTGCTCTGTATCTTGATTGCCATAGGGGTCACATTCCGTGTAAATCAGAATTCATCAAATTTACACCCTCAATTAACAAAATTTTGCTCTATATGTAGTTAGTCTCAATAGAGCTATTCTTCAGAATTATCATTACCATTCATCTGATAATTTCTGCTTCCTCCACATTTCCAAAAAATGACCCATGTGGCAAACTGACTGTCCTGCTACCAGGGACCATCGAGAAGGGTTGGTTCAACATTAATGCTTTCAATTTGAATCTGTCTTTGAAGAATATAAGCTTGACTTACTGGTGACGTAGACAATTGAATTCATCTGCATTATCCTGTCCACTGATTTTAAAATTCTCACACAAATCAGTCTTCAGTCACTTGTAACTGAAAATTGAACTAAAGAACTTGTCCTGGCTCTTTTGTGTTTGTTTTAAGCTGTCAAACATTAAACAATTCTAAGGACACTCATCAGATTTTCCCTGAGAATTTTATGAAATCCTGTCACGGGTAAGTGGCAGGACAGAAATGTTGACCACTAAATGTGATGAAACAAGACATGCCCAGTCCATAGCAAATACTAGCTCTAACTTTGTGGCAGAGGTCAGAGTCACCCTCTAGCTTATTTCCCCCTTCTCCAGTGTCACAACCATTTCATTCGTTTGTCTGTTTATTGAACTAGTACATACCAAACATTGTTCCAAGTCCCAGGGAACTATAACCTTATCCTCAAAGGACTGCCTTCTAGTGAGAGCTAATGAAAAGTAAATAAATTACAATAAAGTGCAATGAGTGCCTAAGATGAAGAAACTCAAAGCTCAAAGCTCTGAAGCTCAAAGGCCATACTTGCAATCTGACTTCAAAAGGGCAGTCTCAAAGACTCTCTGAGGAAGTACCAGCCGATCTGATAGCTACAGGACAAGCAGAACTCTAGCAAGGAAAATTAAGTGGGGAAGGGAGAAATGGAGTATTTTTAGTACACCCTAAAGAAGGAATATCATAGGCAAAGGCTAGGACCTCAAGAGAGCAGGGATGGAGTTGTGAGCAGTGATCTGGAAAGGAAAGCATTCACTGTCTCCTGAGACAACTGAGTAGCATATTAAGGTGCTTAGTCTTTATCACAGGGCAGCATAAATTCAGCTACTGTAGCATGCCCAGAAGAGAGACAGTCAAAGGTGCAATTTGATAGAAAAAACATCAACATGAAAATTTAAAACCGACTCTAATAAAATCACTCTATATGGACCAATTATGATGTCCTTTCTTCACTAGTGGTTACCAAGTATCTATAACAAAATGCCATTTCTATATTTAAACAATTTCCCCTTGATGGTCTCAATTTGATATTGAGTTTTGATAAAAGACAGTTTCTTAGTTCACATGATTTTTGTTTTTAGATATTTTTAAAACTAGAAACTCTTGAGCAAGCAAAAGTCTGTTAATACATTACACATTAATATTTTTGTTCAAATTAATTAAAAGTAAGCTACCAGCCAACACTTAACTGGAAAGATTACTGACTTTCTTGATCATATTGACTCATCCTGATTTGACAGCCAAAAACAGAGAGATAGGTTGTTTTTTAAGTTAAAAGTTTTCATCAATATGCATACATGTATGATTTTGTAATATGTTAATAATTGATTGTTTTTGAGATGAAACTTATCTAGATATTAAGTAATCATCACCTGGAATAATTGTAAGATCTGGTCCAAATTTAATTTTTTTAATTTCTAATTTGGTAAAAATTGTTTTTGTCTGCAGATAGCTGCCCTGGTTTGTTAACTGTATTTATTTTTTGATGTCATCAAACTGAAGTTGTTATTGTTATTTTAATGGGGGCTAAAAGTTAGTAGAGCACTGAAAATGAGCCAGTATTGAAAAAAATACACCTTAGAAGGCAAGGAAATAATGTAACATAGTATTGCAGAATTTTAGGGAAAAAATTTAATTTAAAAGTCAATTAAGTACAAGTGAGAACTACTATAATACTACAGCATTTAATAGAGAACTGTGTCAATTGGTTGATAAGTTAACAGCAGTCACGTTCTAGTTGAGAAAGTAGTTGGGAGCTGGTGAAGTTTATTGGTGTGATATTTATTTGTTTGTTTGTTTGTTTGTTTGTTTGCAACTAGGTCTTGCTATTTTTGCCTGTGGAACTGCAGGCTCACATTGCCCAGGGTACCACAGACTCAAGTAGTCCCCAGCCTCAGCTCCCCAGGTAGCTGGGATTACAGGCACACACCACCACGCCTGAGCTATTTTTTGGGACTAGGTCTCACTACATGCCCCCGGCGGGACTTGAACCGCGATCCCTGGCCCCAATTGCAGCCTCCTAGGCTGCTGCCTACAGGCATGTACCACTGTGCCCAGCCTGGTTTGATTTTTAAATGCAATGGAGGAAACCAGGTTCCAGGTTCTGGCCTCCTTTCCAGTGATGTGCACACAGACACTGAGAGAAGTCCACAGTCTTTTTTTAACTGTTTACTATGGGCTTCTACTGTTTTTCAGAAGAAGAGGCTGCTCTGGATGGTCCTGTGGCAGAATACAGAAGAGAAAAGCAGAAGTATGAAGCTTTAAGGAAGCAGCAGGCAAAGAAAGGATCTTCCCGGGAAGACCAGGTACCATCCAGATCAAAATCCCTGTGTAACTTCCTTTCTTTTTAATTCTCTCCGAGTGCTGCTAGTTGAGCCTAGTTTGATTAGACATTGAGGAGGCTCTACTCTTAAAAATGGAAAAGGGTATTTTTATCCTGGAGCAACCAGAACTTTGGCCATGCCCACCCATACAGAGATGCTAATGATAGAGTTCTTTCTAGACATTTTAGGTAAAAAACCTAAAATTTTCAAATTTCAAGCTTGTGCCACTATATCAAGCCTAGATACCTTGTAAAGCTGTAATTTCCCAGATACTCAGGTAAATCCTTCACCTAAGTAAATATTAAGAAATGGAGAACTAGTGATAATTGAGGAGTGTGTGTCACCCAGTCCAATAGTTCAGGTGCTCAAGATCCACTTGAAGTTGTCTACCACCTGTCAACAGGTATTTGGTGTATTGGTTGACTTCCACTATGAATAATATTACACAGTTCTAATTACTGTAGTAGAGTCTTTAAACGCTAACACAGGAAAGTTGGCAGGTATCATGAGAAAAAGATGGGAAGCTGGCTCAGCAATTTGGGGTCAACATGCATGCCATGTGGCACTTGATCCTGAAGGGAACACAGCTCCCTGGCAGTCCTTCAGAGTGAAGAGCTAAGGAACAGATGAAGAGCATTTCTTCTGGGTGCTACCATGTATGTGTCAGAACATGTCATTTTAGGCACATAAATAAAACAGGCATAATAAGCATAAATTTAAAAAGCCCAATCCTATTTGAGTAAATTAACCTAATCGGGAATTATAAAAGATACCTAAAATAATCAGGGAAAGGTCCACAAGAAGTCAGGTATCGGAAACTGGAATGACAGAGAATTAAATACAATTTTGAGAAGCAATAAAACATCAAATGAAATTTACAAAAGTGTTATTGATTTGTTTTCTTGGAGTCACAAAGACCTGTGAATAATAACTGTAGTCAGTGTATTGCTGGAGAGGCTAAGGATCACTTATATTCGTGCATTCTTCTTTTTTTCCTCTCCTACCAAATACTACCAAATAGTTATTAAGAACCTACCACCTGCTAATCACTTGGTAGTAAACAAGTCAAGCACATTACCACCCTCTCTGAGCTCTGAGAGAAAAGAGCCATTTAAACAAGTAGTACCAATAAAAGGATATGAACATTACACAGATTGGGTACTAGGAGCTCTGTTACTGCCATAGGCTCTAACAGGGGCTAAGACTCTTGCAAGACCTTCCTGGGAAAATGATTTGTCAACTGAGCTCTAAAGGTTGAATAGGAAATAAATGACTAGACTCAATGGACAGTATATGAGAAATCTTTGACATCTTTGTAAAGAATTCAAAAATTAAGCATAACTGGAACTTAAACTGAACAGAGAATAGTGTTAACTGAAGAGGTAGGCAGGTGCCAGTTCAGCCAAGGCATTTTTGAACCATATCAGGGAGTTCAGATTTACCATACGGGAGTGGGAGTGGGGAACCCCTGAGAGAAGAAAGTGATATGATTTTGTTTGTGCCTTGGGGAAATTTCTTCCAACCTGTCGACAGTAAGGAGTGAAGACAAGACCCAGGATATTGTTGGAGTATGGAGGCCATTGGAGACTCTTATGTGTAGATGTGTGTACACAAAGTCAGCCAAGCCAGCGCCCCTTCAGGACAGCTGCTACATGCTGGGACATCTCTCCCTGTTCTGAGGAGTCATGCTCCAAGGGTTCAGCCATTCATTCCTTCAGCAAAGGCCAGGAGAACCGTTCTCTTCTAGAGCCAAACGGAAATACCCCCATGCATATCCTAGCTTTACCCTGTATCTTGCCTCATTGTTTTTGGTCATAGTGCCTGGTGTCCTCTAGAATGCGGCTAGAGAAAATTCAATCTTGAGTATATGAAGAAGCTAAGAAAAACCAAGAGGGTATTTTTTTTTTTTTTTTTTTTTTTTTGGTCACAGTCCCCCCTTCCTGGAGCAGATGTCAATAGCACATCAGCTGCCTCTAAAAACTGCCTTGCCACTTTCAACTTTCATCAGCTGCCTTGCCAACCTGAGGAAAAAACCCAGGGTGAGCGTCATTTCTAGGAAATTGTACATTTCATTACGTTAAGAGGTTGTCTTTATTTCCAACTTCTATATGTCCTTGGGTGGGGGGGAAATCCAAGTGTGCAGAAGTTCACAATTTGATACTAATGGGGTTTGCTTTTAAGTTTTGTTTACACTGACCAGTAACTAGATGTGAAGATAGACATATGGAGCTATGCAGGCACATAATATATATATATATATATATGTGTGTGTGTGTGTGTGTGTTTGTATGTGTATATATATATATATATATACACACACATACACACAACTTTGAAGGATATGCTCTGAAATGTCTACAATGTTTATTCTAAATGGGATAATAGATATTTTTGTTTTGCTTCTCTTTATTTTCTATTATTTTTGCAATCACCTTTTTTTTCTCACCATAAAGCAAATACAATAAAAGTCTATAAGCAAAATAGTTTTTTTAATGAACAAAGTTTAAAATCTAGGGATATTTGTTATTTGAAGAGCTTTAGTTATATAATTACTATTTTGGAAACAGTATGTTATGTAAATCATAACATACTAGATAGTCCTCAGAATGCCTATGAGGATATTTGATAGGAATTGAGAGTTTTTGAACAAAATTCATTTCATTCATCAACTGTAGTAATGTGTATATTTTCAGCTGTTGTCTATGTGGTATTACATTTTGCAGAAACATGTCACCACTCAATATTATTTTAGCAAGAGCTGCTTTTGTTTATTGTAGTTATTTTATTGAATTTAGATTCTAGACCACCAAAAGTTATAGTTTTTTCATAAACTCTGGGTGTTATGTTCTGAAACCTAGCAATTGAATAACTCCTGATTAAGCTTATCACCACATATTGAGCTTCAACATCTTTTTCTTTGCCTACCTTGTATTTTAGTGTTGAATTCAAACATCAATAGCTGAAACGCTTGATTTTTCTGTAGACAACCAGAACTTCATTCCATTTCACAACTGTGTACTTTTTTGTTTTCTAGATTTTGTAGAAAACAAAATCTTCTAAGAGGAGATCTGGAATAGATTGTTAAGACATAGGAGACAATATGATTACAGATTGGAGGTACTTGTTACTTGTTACTTCTTACCCTCAAAGGGCAGAGGAGTCAAATAAGAATCAGAGGAATGATCGCATAAAAGAAAAAACAAAAAACTCAGTATTGACATTCCACTTTCACTTAACAGTAGATTGTGATACTTCATGCATGTAATTTTCATTATCAGCATGATACCATATTCATCGCTTCTTACCAAGTTTATATGGTTCCTTACCAGTAGATGTTTAACACTTTCATTTTTCCACATGAATTTTGCTATAGTTTTTCATCTGTTGTACAAGTCATTTTCAGTGTTTCTACATATTTCTATATGTATTCTCAGGATTGGAATTGCTGAATCAAAGGAAGTCATCCTCTTAAAGCTTATTATATATATATATATATATAAACAGCTTTCTAAAGAAAGTTTCTCCATCTTCCAGTAGTTAATGTGTTCATTCAGTTTACCTTCCCCAACAGAGATATTTTTGCATTTTTTTAAAGTGTTCAATATTTTCGTTGGTGTTTCACTTTTGGTTTTATGTATCTTAGTAAAATATCTTCTCTGCATGTTAAAAACCTTTGGCATACCTTTTAAGGTTTGAGCACCTTTCTATATAAGCACATTTGTGTTCCCCAGTCAGAAAATAATCATGTATCTCTGAAAAACATATCACCAAAGCAATATTAGGTTTATGAATGTCACTGTTGCAACTTGAAGACTGTTTTGTTCTTTTCCTCCAAATTAAAAATTTATTACAAGTGTCTGATATTCTGATAGGATGTTTTCTTCTCTACCAACCTTAAGTTGCTTCTAAAATTGTATTTGTCTAGTTTGATGCACTTGTGATAACATGAATGAACCTAGAAGGACTCATGCTAGTGGAAAAAAACCAGAAAGAAAAAGAAATACTGGATGGCCTCACCTATATGTGGGATATAAGGAAAACAAACAAATAAAAGTACAAGAAAAAGTTACAACTAACAAACTGACAGAAGAACTAACATAAAGCAAGGGAGAGGTGGGGGTGAAATGGGGGAAAGGATGAGCACAAGAGATTAAGAAGATGCTTCAAGGGTGACAAAGTGGTGGGAGAACCTCAGGGTATATACAATCATGTAAAAAAATATATACATGTGCAATCAGTTAAAAAAAAAATTTAAATACTAAAAAAAAAAAATTGAACTAGCCTAAATAAAAAACTAAAATAAATAAAAATAAAATTTTATTTGTCTTTCTCAGAAAACTTAGTGATCTAATTGTTATTTCAGACTCTGGCATTGCTGAACCAGTTTAAATCTAAACTCACTCAAGCAATCGCTGAAACTCCTGAAAATGACATTTCTGAAGCAGAAGTAGAAGATGATGAAGGATGGTAAGCTTTAACTCCTTGATGTTAACCATGAACAGAAAGTTCAGAGCACCAGTACTTCTAGGACACTTCCACTACATTATCCAGGGTTTTTTAGACTTTGCCTTGAATCATGCCCTCATCATTCTAGGGCCTCCCCATCCTTTTACTTCATTGCACTTCAGTAAGCTTTTGTTAAGTTCTGGATGTGTTCCCAGTGTTGGGCTGACCAGTAAAAAAATAAGGAAACTCTCGTACTGCCCCAAACACCTCTCTAATATTGAGGGAAAGATAAAATTCCCATTGAACAGCTAGAGAGCAGCCTTTAAAGATTGTCAACTGTTAACTTTTTATACTTTCCCAAAAAGGTTTAGAAGCCAGTGTTCCATCTCATAATCCTATTAAGTTCCCCTTCAAATTTATGGCCTACAGAATCCCAGCAGTGCAGAGCTAACTTATTTTTAATCTTTGGATATTTTCAGCTTTTTTAAGATTCTGACACAAAGGAATTAATGACTTGTAGAAACCCTGCGCTTGCTTCACACTGCATCCTGACAGAAAAGGGGGGGGGAAGAAGGCTTGCTCTCTCCCTTATCACCCTCGCCTGTCCTCAGGTTGACTTCACATGTGGTCTATTAGGCCTCCCCGTACCTCACTGCCTCCACCTCCCACTGTACTCTGGCTCAGGCCATGCACTGTAGGCAGGCCAGGGGGTCACCCCCACGCATGACTCACCCTCTGGAGCCTCCGAACTGTCACAAGTGTCTTTACCCCAACCCAGAATCATAGCCTCGCTCCCCGCTGCCAAAGCGCGTCTCTCCCCTCTTTCAAGAATCTGTTCAGCACTCCCAGTCCTCCAGGAAAGCAGTCAGCAAGATTTGTGGAGCGCTCACAAATCTCAAGGGTGGAGGAAAGAGGGCTGGGACACTCAGGAAAACAGACATAAAAACACTTATTGAGAAAACCTTTAAGCAAACAAGTCTCAGCAACTCTGTAGGTACGTATAGATCTGTAATCAAGTGACTGCAGGACAATGATTTCAATAGAATGAATCTTTCCTGCCCTGAGATCCTGAAGGGACCTGTATGCTTCTCAGTATGTCCTTTCTGTGTGATCTGGGTTGTGATGCCAATTTTTCCGTAAAACCCTGGATCTCATTTTATAGCTTCCTATGGCTTACAGTTATTTGTTTATATGAAATTCAGAGTTGCTACAGACAGAAACTGGTTCTTCCCATAATTCTCTGCCAAAGGTGAAGACTCAGTGAGTGTTGAATGACACCTAGAGATAAATGCACATTATACAGAAGAATTTTCCGTTTTTTTTTACACAACTGGACAGGTTTAGTTTTATTTTGGATTCCTTGAATGTCTCAAAATATCTTTCAAATGTTTTGGGTCCAGCCACCACACACACAAAAAATCTTTTGCCAAGTCTTCTTCCCCTTATTTTTGAATTCATATGCATTTTTTAAGGAAATATGATCCATGTGTTTCTGATTCATTTACACTTAACTCATCAAGATGGGTGTTTTGTAAGAGCAGTTTGATGCCCAATAAGTTTTTCTAACCTTTTTATAAGCCATCTAAGTCCTTTTTTATTGAACAGGAAAGTCACCAACAAACTCAAACCCAGAAGTTTCATTTGAAATTCATAACCCACAGGATTCAAATCTGCTTTCAGCTTGGCAAGACCCTTTAGCTTCTCGGAGTTCTTCCGAGCCCCTGGGTTTAGTGTCCTCTCATTCCGAACTCCTCATTAGCTGCAGATACCAATTTTGTGTTTTGAGATGTGTCATTCTTGTTTTTGACATGATTTCACAATACAGCATCCTAACGTCCTCATTAGAAAGTTAAACAAATGGGAAAACTTCAACTTGGGGTGGGGATCGCTAGAAGTGGCTAGATGTTGGCCACTTCTCCATCTGGAGCACAAGAGTAAGTAGTAAGGGAAGGAGAAATAAAGGTAAAGGAACTGCTACCCGATCATCTTGGGGTCTATGTCAGCCTTTAGTTGCAGTGTCCTAAGCAGTAAGCCAGAACTGTGTAGCACTTAGCCCCACGTTTTTAAACTCATTTTATCTGACATCACATAAAATACCTGTTGTTTGAGGGACTCTACGGAATCACACAGGACAAACCACCTCTTGTGTGATAATCCATTTTCGGTACCACATAAACTACTGAAAGTCTGTGCCCTCAAGAGCAACAGCAGTATCATTTCTGTTCGTAAATAAACTGGCGAAACTTCTTCAAGTCTGTGGCAATTTTGATCCTCACTCGTAAAGTGTATTCCACTCAGAAAAGAAGTCTTGTGTTCAAGATGATTTATAGCAAATAGTATGAGTGCATGGCATGTGCATGTGTGTTATGCATAAATTACATGGTTCCCAGACTGTTTTGTAGGTCACGGTTGCCGCTTTTCTAAGAAGCAAAAGTCAGTCTGTGCTGCATTGTCAAGGTCTGTTATCGGAGGGAAAATGATTGCTTCTGAGACATTTTTATGTGTCCGCATGAGTGACCACACATCGAGGGATCATTTTCACTTTCTGTCAAGATAGAAACCATTACCAATTTGTTATGTTTTCTTTTATTTGGCAAACTGTTCCGTTCGCATTTTTGGCTGGGCTGCTGCGTTGGCGTGGCGTGCAACAGGCGTTTGGGTACTGTTCAGCAGCATTTTCCTTTTTATGCAAAAAAAAAAAAAGTGGGAGGGGGAAAGAAAAGAAAAAGAAATATGATTCTATTGTAAACACTGTATATGGTGTTTGATAATTATTCCCAGATTTTACTGTCTAACAAGACGTTTAAAGACGTATTAGTGGTGGATGGAGGCTGAAATGCATGATAGAAAGTTTTCACTCAGAATTGTTAGGATTCTTCCTTTGTCACAACATGAACCAGCAAGACTGGTGACAGCGAGGGGCACCCGGTTCCAGCAGAGCAGTTAAAGCCGTCCGGGCCACCACAGTCTTGTGTCCCAGAGCATCACACTCTGGCTATCGAATCCTCCAAGCATGAATTCTATAAAGCCAATTAGAGACATGGCAGGAATCATCAGCCGAAGGATTCATATTACTGTGCGGATGAAGTCCACATGCCATTTTGGGTTTAGCTGGATAAATTTTGGTCAGCTTCCAAAAAGGCTTTGAGAACTGTGTCCGACAACAGTGGACAGACTCATAGAAAAGGAAGCCACCTGTTCTTCCACAGCAAACCAGGCATTCTAAGGAGCAAAATGCAGTCTGTGTCAGTGCTGTGATCTTGTGACCATTTACTGTTCACTTCTGTGTTCCATAGAAAATCGTTTCCAGAATGTTAAATCCAAGATTAACTTAAATTCCCAGCAAATACAATAATAAACAACATAAAAGTCTGTCTACCTTCCCCCCTCCTTGTCTTCCTTCTTTCCCTTTCCCACAGTTTAGAGAGTCCTCAGCCTCGAATGTAGTAGGAAAACACGAATAACTGCATAGTTGCCTGAATTAAATACTTAATAGTTATCTTTACATGTTCACTGTAGAAAAATCAGAATGCACACCTCTCAGGAGTGAGTGAGAATCACCTGAAACCCCAAACTCAACAATAAATACTGTTAAATAATACAATACATATATATTCCCTCCCAGATTTTTCTATTCATATATGTATTTTAAGGAGAAGTTATATGAAACTAAAGTTTCCTAACATGCCTTTTCCCCTTGGTAAACTATAGTGATACTTTTCTTTATTATCTAAAATTTTATTGTGTAATTTTTTTTTTATTATGACCACATGGAATTTCCTATATGATGAACCAAAGTTTACTGGATAAGCCCCATGTTATTGACTATTTAGGTTCTTTCTAGTATTATACACAACATATAATAGGCATCCTTGTATCTATGTCATTGTCAATTTTCCCAGGATAAATTTCTAATCCTAAAGTTGCTTAGTCAGTCAGTATATGTTAATCTTCTGCTAAATTTTAAGTGACCTGTAAAATATGTTATTCTCATTTATGTTCTTAAGTAAAATGTCAATTTTAAGACTTGTGCTTAGGGCTATTAGACTCTCAATAAATGAAGATGCTTTGTAGTGCTGACTGAAAGAGAATAACATTTGAGAGAAATGTTTCTGCCTCTGTAAACTTTTAAAAAATATAAAGACCGTCTGCTTTGCTTCTGTTTTTAATAAAACTGGTAAAAGTTTCAACATAAGTAGCTTTCTCATCCTCAGGTCCAAATAGTCTTGTTTTTGAAAAGCTTTCCTGCTAAAATAGTCCTATAGATTAGAACTTTTGCATCTGTTTTGGGTTTTGAGGGGTTTTGTTTTGTTTCTTTTTTTTTTTTTTAACTGAAACTTGGTCTGCATTAAGAATCAATTTTGTCCATCAGTCAGTTCAGCACTAAATTGTTCTTAGAAAAGTGTTGTCCTTTGATAAACCTCACAGGTGCAGGAGGATCTTTTCTTTTCTTTTCTTTTCTTTTTTTTTTTGAGACTAGGTCTCGCTATTTTTGCCCATGGAACTGCAGGCTCTTGTTGCCCGGGGTACCACAGACTCAAGCAATCCCCAGCCTGTTTCCCAGGTAGCTGGGATTACAGGCGCGCGCCACCACGCCCTGCTATTTTTTTGGAACTAGGTCTCGCTACAGGCTCCCAGTGGGACTCGAACCACAATCCCTAGCCCTTGCCACTTCATAGGCTGAAGCTTACAGGCACGAGCCACCGTGTCCGGCCAAATAGCAGGATCTTAAAAGCACCCTCCAGCCCCAAAAGTTGACCATCAAATTGCTATGTTTAAGACAAAAACAGAAGTAGGGACTAGAACTGGTACTGAAAGGTGGTATACTCGCCACTGTGCCTTACGTCTAGACTTTGCAGCACACTTCCGTGGAACAATACTTATATGAATGATTATATGAAACTCAGGAGAAATGAGTTCCCAACTCTTTTTGCATGATGTAAGCCAGAAAAAGCTAGAGCACAAGAGGAAAAAGAGGGCTGGCCATCATAAGTCATATCAGCAATTCACAGAAATCTTTGGGAGGCCTGTGGGCTGTGGAACAGAATAGAAGTCCCCAGCTGTGAGATGTTTTATAATGGGATAATACCTGGAGTCTTAAATCAAGTTAATAAAACATGTTTGGCTCAGTTCATCTGAAAAAAAAGCGATGCTGGTTAGTTCATGGTATCAAAAGGAAAGTTTATTTTGTTATAAAATCTTGTTGCTGTGTCTCCAAAGAAGCCAATCTGGTTTTTATTCAGCAGTTACAAAGTACACCTCTTTATTCTTCTCGGTAAGACTGAGTGTCTCTTAATATTAGAATCTCAACTACATGATCAGCTCTAAGACAAGTATTCATTTATTAGTTTTTAGGGAATAATATTTGCAGCATTTTTTGTAACTATGTTTATTGAGGTAAATGTCAACCTTACTTCAGAATCTTCCCTCTGATTTCCAGCCTTTGGGTAAATTGTGCTTTGTGTTTTCTTATGGTTCAGATAATGAGTCTTTTGGACTGATTTATCTGCCCCTTCCATCCCAACCTTAATTTCCTTTATTCAGTACTGCAAATAATGCGTTTTGTTTTTTTCCCTTTACAGCATGTGAGACTTTTGGAAATAAAAATAATTCTCAAACTGTAGGTGAATACTTGCATCTAGTGAAACTAGAGCCTTTGAGTGGTATTTTTGCAACAGAATAGTTTTTGTAGTTCAGTCTATTCAATCTATTCAGTAGGTCAGATTAATTCCATTTCTATAAGTATGTAAAGAAATTGAAAGTTATTATTTTTTTCTGATGTGTTTAATGTAAATTATGTGTGGGGCCTGGAATGTGGAAAAAACCAAGACATGACACCCACCCTCACTGATTTTTCAGTCTCATAGCAAGTGAGACAAGCTGGCACTGCGAGGAAGGAGCTTTCTGCACAAAACAGACAGCAAGAGTAAATTATGAAGTGCTTGCATAGGTCATTGACAAGATAACCAGGAAACCTTGGATTCACAGAGGATTCTAAACTCTCCTGATGCAGTTTAAACCTTCCATGGTAACTTGGTGAGATAAAGGCTGTTATTCTCTGATTGCCTGAGAGGAAACTGAGGCTAAAAGGTCTGAGATTCAATGAGATTCACATGCCAGAGGCAGAAATCCAGGGCTCTTGGGGGTTGCACTCTAGAACATCCTGCAGTACTTTTTATGCATTTGCTTACCCACAGATAGGTTTCTGAACAAAACTGTGTTTGATATGTCAGGGTTCCTTTTTTAGATAAATTCACCGCATTCAAACAAATAGAAACTATTTGAATGTTAAAAATGAGCGATTTTGTTCTGCTCCGGCTGGTGTTAATTAGTTATTTCACAAGATTCCCATCTGACTTACAAGCTAAGCACAGCCTATGGTACATCTTTGGTATTACCCCATCTTATACATGAGGAAACTGAGGTTCAAAGAAGTCAGGTTATTTGCCCAAGATCACTCATTTGAAAATGGTGAGTCACATATAACCCATCCTGCTTCTAGATCACCAGCTTCTCCTAACAGTCATTTCAATAGAAAGTATTTATTTTTGTGGATGAGGAGAAACTTTCAACTTGAATTGCAGAGCTCTTTGATTCTAAAGAGTGTCATCTATTCATTTGAAGACTTTCGTTCTTATCATTTGAAGACTTTCCATGTTCCTTTAAACAAGTTCCCTCTAAAACAAATGTTTTTCTTCACCAGTAGTTTTGAGAACAGAATCTACTCTATACTACTGTGTATTGAATTGTCCCCTAGTCATCCAGTCAGCTGTTAGACTTTCCTGTGTTCTGATAGTGCAGGATTTGACCTAAGCAGCCCTACAAGCCTCAACTTCTTCATCTGTAACATGGAGATCATAATACCTATCTCAGCGTTATTATTAGAATTATGTGAGATAATCATGTCAAGCAGTCAGCGGTGTCTGACTTTTAGGAAATGCTCAGGAAATATTAGGTGTGAGGGAGGAAAGGGGGGGTAGTATTAGTAAGGCTTTACAGTTAGTCAAGCTGCACAAACTAAACATTCTAAATGTCTAAATGTAATATTAGAGTCCTCTCCATGTAGTAACCACAAAGGAAAATAATAAAGGGCAGTTTTTAATTCAGTTACTATTATCTGTGATCTTGATGAAATGTTGATCTATTTAATAAATATGCTTAGTGATTCTATTTTAAAATCTGTGGAGAAGAGTGTAACAGGTCTTTAAGTTGAATCCAGGTTATGAAACACAGAGGTTTGCAAAGTTTTACCAACATAAAGTTAACATTCACAAAGAGAAAGGACAGGGGACAAGATTACCTTATGTTGGGTGTATATAGTCATAGATTGTGCGTTGTCTCCGGTATCTTTTTTCCCTTTTCTTTCTTTTGAAGAGGAGAGCATTTTGGAACAAAGGAGAACTGTGTAGGCATAAGTGGTTTATTTGGAAAGAAAGTTTATAGGACAAAATTCCTTGGGATTACCATAATGTTGTAAAGGAAAAAAAAAAGTCATGTCACAATGGTCCTGACAGCTGCAAACCCAGTACACAGGGAAAGTTGCCATTGAATTCAGGCAATCACAAAACGATCGATATTGTCTTGATACTTTAGCCATATTTGATGTTAAATGATGCATTAAGCAGGATACAAAAACCCAAGTAGTAAAATTCCAGGCAAAATCTAGTAAAAGCATAAATTGAAAATAATTGTATCACTTTAAAGGCAGTTTTAAAGGGTATGTTATTTTTATTCACCTACTTATTAGATGCAATTAATGCTAATTGTCATTGCCTTTTCAAATAACTTAATTTGTGCTTATAATGCATGTTTAATTTTTAAAATATTGATGAGGGATTTTGTCTGTCCTCCTAAATACATATATGTATATATATAAATATACTACGTATGTGTACTACATATGTATACCCAACATTGAAAAAAATTCCCTGTTTTTCTTTCTGAACTTTCCATCATCCAAGAAGTAGTTTAATTCTCAAACTAAGGAAAGTAAAACTGCTGAGTCAGTATGCTGGTTTTAATTTTAATTGCAGTATAATTTTCATATCAGAGAATGTAAAGTTCTTATCTGCTCGCTTTGATTCATTTTGACAATTGCATATACCTCTATAAACACAAGAGTCAGAAGAAGATATAGGCTATTAAAACACCCCCAGCAAGTTCCTTTTTCCCTTTCCACCCAGTTTCCTCCCCACAGCCACTCTCTAAATTCTGTCAGCTCAGGTGCACCTTTGATAGCATGTTTGCTCAATTGCATTCCAAAAAATTAAATCATTTATAACTGTACTAGCTGTGCTTGAAGTAGTGGTTTCTCCTTACTCTAGATATTATGTGAGTATATACATGCTGTAATGTATCTTAGATAACAGATGTGGTGATATTAATCTTTGTCAGTTTCTATTTTGTATTGTTTCCTGGTAAAAATGAACTTTTTAAACTAGTATTTTTAACAGGCCATTTATATGTCATTAATGTTGTGGTTAGCTCTATAATCTAGTATCAATTTTATTTCTTAATTTATGGAAATTCTTAAATATTAGATTATTATTTTTGTTTGTTTTTACCAGCTTGTCATTTGCCTTACAATTTGTGTAGGGAGGATTTTGTTTTGTTTGGCTTTTTAAATTTCCATTTGCATTGAAATCTGCTTAATCTTTATCCTCAAAAATGATCAGTTTCAGTTCTTAATGTCCATTGTCCCAGTTTATTAAATACCTAGTTATGGTTTTTTCTAGTATTTTTAAGATTTTATTTTTAATTTTTATCTTTACCTGAGATTAATTTGGTCTTATGGGTTATACCCATATAATGGGTTGATAGTAGAACTATTTTTTCTTAATGCTCATCACCATAATTGAATAACCTTAAGTCTCCCGACACTAATTAAATATGTTCTTCTCTGTCGGATAAAGCCTTCTGTATATTTTTGTTCAGTATGTTATTTGACATGGGTTTTCTGTATTCTTATGCTAATATCTCACTGGCAGGTTATTGTAACACTGTTTACTCTCCAGTGAAGAAAATACTGTTTTATATTTTTTAAATAAAAAATAATATTTATGATATTTGTAGAGTACTTTAAAATATTGTTTGTATTTTTACTTAAAACCATTATTAAGCAATTGATTATTGTACTACAGTCTTGTTTCTTTTAGTTAACCACACCTGAAAAAAGCTTAGACAACTGCTCCTGGAATGAATAAAAAGGCTCCATTATTTAACAGTGGCCACTACCTGAATTGTGACCCCAGTGCCAAGAAGGAAATAATCAGTTTTTAGGCAAATTCTGTACCATCAAAGTAATGAAAAACATTGTGTGTGGATAAAAAAGTAGCCTAGGGCATAAAATCTAGGATATTCCTTGTAATTTTCTAGTATAGATATATAACTATTTTCATGAAAAGTATGACCAATTTTTGCCATCTCCACATTAGTAAATGAAAGCACAGAGGATTTAGCAAAGTCATAGAGTAGTTTCTCACCTTGACTTTACATGAGTTCCCCAGACATCTAAGATAATCTTGTGTTAATACAGCCACAAAACCCCCTTCCAAAGACATTCATTAATAACCTTTCTACTGTCTGTTTGAATTCTTAATATCTCTTCTCTCTGGTATTAATGCAGATCACTAATTTAAGGGTAGTACCAATGCTTTGGCTTTGTGTGCAGATAATTCCGTTGACCAAAATAAGTCAAATGGTAAAGCTTGAGCTGTCTTTTAGTAGAGGTAAAAATTATGAGAAACTAATTATTATTTAACATGTATAAATTATCATTTTTAAAACTACAAACCAGATATTGTTCTTATGTTCAGATTTTTATAGGAAGAATTTAGGGTACAAAAAGGTTAAATAATTAATATGATCAAGATCACATACCTACGAAGAGATAAATCTCAGAAATAATTGATCACCCTCAGTTCTATAGTTTGATTCTATTTGACTTTTAAGATAGTATCTCTTATTTATGATTTTGTATTGTAACAATTTCTGTCACCAGCTAGCCTATATGTTTTTTCATATTTTCTGATAAAGCCCTATTGTTGTCATTTACCTATCGTACTAAAACTAAGTAACTTCAGGACTTTACTCTTGGTCAAAAACTAGCTAGCAAGATGTTAATCCTTATCTCTAGTATTATAATCCTTGTGTTATTTGAAGAATTAAAATTTAGAAAGTTATTAAAATGCCTGTTTAAATTGAACAAGAAGTTCTTTCTACATTTACCCATAATTTTTCCTAGGAATATAAATAGTAAGATGGTTATGAGTGTGGGACTTGGAGTCAGATCTGAATTTGAATCCCAGCTTTTGAATTTACTAGCTGTGTGATCTTAGACAAATTGCAGACCTTTCTAATTCTGTTTCTTCAACTGTTTATGGACTAATAATGGAACCCTCATGATAGGTTAGTTTGTAGATCAAATGAGATACTATTTCTTAAGGATTTAACAGGGTGTCTGAAACTATTACTGCTGTAGAAATGTTTTGTTGTTCTCATTTTGATGTGGATGTTGATATTCATAAAAATTGATTTCTCTATATTTGGCTACTGTTAGTAGATCTTTTGAGGTTATAGTTGGAATTTATGCCACTTCTATAATGTTTGACAGTTTTTAATGACATTTCCTTGGTCTATAAGGAGTAGTGGTTTACTTTAGTTTCTATCATAATTCTGAGGTAAAACAAATTCTGAGATTTGATATTCTTAGCATGATAACTAATAAAATACTGACTTATTCTCTAACACCAGTAGAATTCTAGGAGAGCAACAGGAGACACCAAATATGAAGGAACATTGTATAAATACAATTTAAATATAAAGTAAAAAAAATATCATCACTTTGGAGAGCACAGAATTATAAGCTTGGTATAATGTAAATATTTTTATTCCATTCATCTCAGCCAAGTTCTGAAGTTCTAGTGATAAAATGAAGCAAGAAGGAATAGACCGGTTTCCCTGATTAGTGTTCATTTTGTATAGGACTATAAACAATGGTGCATGAAACCAATGCGCTTCTTTATAAACAGGTTCTTGTCAGAGTTGCTGGTCACAGAGAGGTGATAATTTTCACTTTAAGCTCCTCCATCCGATCTCTGAAGACACTTCTTCCTTGCTTTTTTTGGTCATAGATGAGAAAACTTTCCCATGTTAACTCAGGCTTCTGTCATTTGCTCTGAAGTAAGTATCTGTCATGTTAGGGAAGTTTGCTTTTTGTTCATGAATTTGTCTTGAGAACGACAGGCAGAAAGCTGTGTACCCAAGCTGCTCACCAGAACTTTCTGATTGGGAACTCCATCTTCCCTCTGTTGTTTTGTTAGTTCACTTGCCATAAATCCAATGTTATTAGCTGGAAAAAAAAGTTATTGGCTGAGTAACTGGTTAAACTCCAAGGCAGGTGTAAGAATGCATAATACAGATTTATTCTGGAAAGCCTCTTAAATCTTTCCACCTGTGGCCTGCTGAGTGCTAAGCATGTTAGTCAAGAAAGCTGAAAAACGATATATTCCCATGTTGACAAAGATATTTTGAAAATTACCTCTTTTATATTGGCTCCAATGTAGTATCTAGAAAAGACCCACTTATGAGCATTTTTATCTTTTTCACTAAGGGAAACTAAAGACATTGCGGGAAGTTTACTTTTCAGAATCCCCAGCTGAAGGGGCAGCACTAACAAAATTACTCAAAGGCTAGAACAAAGAAGGCTTTTTCATGATAATGGTGAACAGTAAAGAAAACCCCCTGGTTTTCATTTTTGCTTTCTTCTTGCAAACACCACTGCCAATTTTTCCTTTGGTTTATTTACCTAATACTCTATTTTCCTGCTCCTTTTTGTTTATGAATTTTTCCTCAGCTTATTTCTCTAACTTGTTTCTCACTGTCCTCGGGCCCATGTGGCCCTGCTCTGCTAGATGGGCCGACAACCAGCAACCTCACTTTCCTGGACTTCTCCTTTCTCATGTGCTTTGATCTCTGGACTCATTCATGTGTTGTCTTTGTCTGTCACTTCATCATTTGAAGAGCTGTGCTCTCTACTATCTACTTCATGTTAAAAAAGCTTCACACATCTTTTTTTCACGGGTGTTGGTACTTAAACCCTTTAAGTTCTTAATTCCTAAGGAGACTGAACATTCGTGAAAAGAAAACCCTAAGTTTCTTATCATCAGTGATGGAGAAAAGCCCTAAAATTAAAAATTCATAAGTCTTTTTTACCAAAATACAAAGTGAAGTATTCAAAAATTTTGTTAGGAAACTAGGTAGCCATTTGGTAAAAGTAATTAAATTAGAACTCTGACCAAATATACTAAAATAAATTTCTAATTTGATCAAAAATTGACAATTGGAAAAACTGTAAAAATGCTAAAAGAAAATACAGGCAGATATTTACATTATCTTAGTGTATGTGAAGGTTTCTTAAGTATGACTTTAAAGATAGACTAGAAATGAAGAGACTGTTCACTCTGATTATATTAAAAGAGATAAAGTTATGTATAGTACAGAGTTAAGAAGGAAAAAACGAAGGATACTGGGAGTAAGACAAGAGATAAAGGCAACAAATTAGAAAAGGTGTTTACAATTAATATTATGAATAGGATTTATACTCTTAATTTATTAAGAATTCTTACAAATCCATAAGGAAAACATGAATATGCTCTTTTTTTTTTTAAGGGACAAAGTTCTCAAATATGCATAGCACATAAAAAGATATACAAACCAGGTGGAAAGGGAGGTGGCATGAAAACAAAATCTAACTACTAACCAAAGCAAAACAAGGCATTCTGCTCATCAGAGGAATTTGTATATTCTTTCTGGAGGACCAATTGACTATATGTATCAAGTACCTTAAAATATGCATATCCTTGTCCTAAGAATTCTACTTGCAGGAGTTAGTACTAACCATTACTAACAATTCTGTTACAAAATTTCTGTTACAAAAGCTAGAAATAGCTTAACAAAAAATGTGAAGTTTATCAGTGTGGAAAGCTTACTAGCGTTAGGGCCTGACCTGGAGCAGTCATATACTCTGTCTGCTTGTCAGCTGTTGTCATCCATGGCTTCTCCAAGGGGGGTGGCAAAGATGATCTTCAGAAGCTCTTGGCTCGTACATTCTAGACTAACCCAGTTGTTCCAGACAGATCTCTCAAGCTACTTCTGTTGAACCTGACTGAAGTCAAACGCCAGTCCCCTGATCTGACGACTGGTAATGCTAAAAAGGTTTATACTGTCTTTCCCCTCCCTGGGACAAGGGCAGGGGATATCAGTCCCATGCCTACTCCTTGAGCTGAGAGTAGGCCAGGGTCACCTCTGAAAGGAAAAGAAGAGCTATGCTACCGGAAGAGCAAATATCAAGCAGGAAAAAAGAAGATATTTTCTATAACAAGAAAATCCAAATATTCACATAGATGGTATGCAAAAGTGTAGCTATTCTAGAAAAAGGATGTTTGTGGTATCGTTGGGTATGAATAGCAAGTTATACAATATGTGCACTATGATTCCTTCTTATAGTGTACCCATATAGGATACTTGCATACACGAACATGCATAGAAAATTCCAGGAAGCAGTTTGCCTATATGCTTACTATACTTAGTGATGAGGTATGGTGTTACAGGCAGGTTTTTTTTTTTTTCCTTCCTTTGACGTCTCAGAATTATTTCACTTTACACAAAGAAGAAAGCACAACCAAACTGTGACTCCATGGTATTCATGCCATGAAAGTTATCAAAATACAGTTTCTGTAATTCTTAGATTCTGAAACAGTTTCTGCCATCTAAATGGCTTCTAATCTGAGATGGTTGAGGATATATTTAAAAAAAAAAAAAATATATATATATATATATAGAGAGAGAGAGAGAGAGAAAGACTTCCAAAGATAGCTAGGGTCAAATAAGTTGTGTTGAATGTGTGTGATTTGTATCAAATAAGATGTGTGTTTAATGTTGTACATGAAAATGCTTTGAAAAATGCTATTCAGTATAATAGAGTGTGACAGAAACAATTAGTGTTTGTATGAGCAGAGTCTGTGTGTAATACACATATATACAAGTTGTAAAATATATTGAAATGATAATATGTTTGGACCGCTCTTTTGCAGGCATGATGTTTTAACCTTACTGTAACCATATGCAATAAATGGGGTGTATGTGTATGAACATCCCCTCTTCACAGAAACTGTGACTTTCTACAATCACATGTAGTGACAGAAAGTAACTAGCACCCAGACTTCTGATTTCAGGTCAGAAAACTCCATAGAAAGTGTTGTATAAATTGAAAGGCAAGACGCCAAGGACAGTCGGGGAGATTTTTAAGAGGTCATGGGAATGAAGCTGACCTTGGCAAGCACAAAGGAGGTAGATTAGTGGGAAGGACCAGGTAGGACACTCCAGAGCAGTAACATGTACAGAGGAATGCTGACGCCCATGTATGACAGCGAGCTCAGCACCACCCTTTTAAAGAAGAAATCATAGGCAAAATTTGGGAACTGTTTTTGTCTTAAAGAAATTTTTTTAAAATACAAATGACCTTTACTTTTCAAAGACAAGACTCTTTATAGCCACTGCCCTCCTCCCCCCCCCAAAAAAAGCAATTCATTGAAGTTTTAGATCCATAGTTTCATAAAACAACAAATTTAAATAATAATCAAGAGTTGTATAGTTGGATTTCTTAAGATTTTCGGACCTGACAGAGAACTGAAAAGCTGTCAGCTCAGTATACTAAAGACTCAACATGTGAATGAAGACTTGCCCTTTCAGATCAAGCAGAAGAAGGCTGTCTGAGAAGACCATACAGGTGTTATCCCCCCTGGCCCCCCCCCATACCTCAAAAACCTAGCATACAGAAGACAAGTGTCAGTCTTTAGACAGTGTAACTGACCCACTTGTATAAGATAAATAAAAGTTAGTTTTGTGTGGCATAAAGTTAGTCATGCTGGGAATACATTGTAGTGAGGACACATTGTTTTAGCTTTTGGAGTATTAGCCCTTTCTCTGGTATTATGGGATTTGAAAGGAGAGGCACCTGGAAAACTCAAGGGGTTGTGACTATAATTACTCTTATTTAGAATCAAGGAGAAAGGTGAACAAAATCAGAATGATGGCCAAAGGCTTTAGAGATGTCTGGCTACCCCAAAACATGTCTTATCCGGCAAACAGTTATGAAGAGTGTCCTTGACAAGCATTGGTGATGGTGTTGACACAGACACCAGTGAAACCACCATGGTTCTCAGCAGCAGCTGAGTCTGGTAAGAGAAACCAAACCAGAGAGCTGAAAGCATGCTGGGGAGACGGGAAGAGGGTGGTCTCCCTGTAGGAAAAGGACTGCTAAACAGTCTAGATGCAGAGTCAGGGACTGGTGACACCTTCTCTACCTGGAGTGAGGGGAGTGTTTAGTGTGAAGAGGAGAGAGCAGGTTTTGTTCATGAAACTGCCCAAAATCTGCATGTCTAGAGCACAAGATGTGGTAGGAGTATGTGACATAGAAGCTTGACGAGGAAAGCAAAAGCTGGATCGTAGAGGCCATAGTAAGAGATTTTGGTTTCATTGTGTAGACAATGGGGATTCGCTGGAGGATTGATATCAGGAGCAGCTCATAACTGGATTTGCATTTTTTGAAAAATGCATATAACAGAAAAGACCTGGATATCGTCATCAACCACAGGACAAGCCTTAGTAACCTGATGCCTGAGAAGAGATCACCAGCCTTCCAGAGGCCTGTCATGGGCCATCAGCTCAACTCCCAGCTACTCATGGGCCCTTGGCTCAACCCACCCTGCCAAGTGGGGTCTCCCCACCTAGCGACATTCTTGTCTTAGGAAGTACAAAAAGAAACGGGGACTGGTTCCAGAGAACAGTGACCGAAGTCAGTAAGGGGATACTAATGTACAGTCAGCAGGGATTGCCCTTTTTTCTCAAACTGGTGTTCACCTAACAGAGAGGTATCTTCCCCACCAGTACTCACCCATAGAGCTCAAAAGAAACCTCTCTAGGAATTGCTACAGAGGCCATACTGAGGGCCACATAAATAATCACTCTTGTCTCTTCAGAATTGCAATTTTTTTTTAAATTTTATATTCCAAAATGTGTACTACCCACCTTTATTTTTTTTAAATCATACTCACTAGACTTAGCATGAAATTAACTTGATGTATTCCTACAGGTAAACTCTTCACAAGATCAAAGTTTTTTGCCTCTGAAGACATTTTTGAAAGTACCTGGCCAACTCCTTAGCAGTCACAGGTTTCTTAACCGTAAAGCTTCCAGAGACCTGTGAAATCGGGGTGATAATAATATCTTTCCTGCCTAGCCCATTGAGTTATTGGAAAATAATACCAGACAACATGTGCGAGCTTTTGTGGAGGACTGTGTCAGTGGCTGCTCTTATTATAGTTGCCTCACACTCTGCCGGCAGTTACAAAGTGTACATTACATTTGAACTGGTCTCTGTTCATTTCCCTCTCCGTTTCACTTAAGGAGCTATGTTTGGCTTCATGTCCCCAATGTCTGATACTGGGTTTGTTGATTGAATAATGAAGCCTCCTCTTATCCTCAAACCATATGTTAAAAAAATGGATTATACACTTGAGATTATTCAGCTCGAATAATAGGCTTAGAGGTCACTTAAAGCTCCAAGTATGTGGACAGTTTATCATTAGTAAGCAGCTCTTCTACATCTCTGAAGGAGCAGGAACAAACGACTGGTAAAATCCCTCTGAAAGTGTAAAGGTTGTTAAACTTTAGTGCTGTGATCTTAACTTTGACTGTATTTAAAAATCACAGGGAAAAAATTTTAAATGAGGGATGTCGATGAACATTAAATCACCACCTCTAAAGGTAGAGGCCTGCTCTTGATGCTCTTCCAATTTCCTAGGTGATTCTAACAGTCAACCAGCCTTTGATGCAAGGCTCTAGTGTTAGACTTTGAGAATCTTCACATTAAAAAATATCCTGTCTAGTTCCACATTAGCTATCACGGGAAATGAGCAACTGATGGATGGTTGGAGAAGCTGTGGTGTATGTATACAGTGGAATATTACTCTGCCATCAAAACCAACAAATATGAAGCATTTGTAATAACACAGATGGACCTAGAGGGAATTATATTAGCAAAAATAAGCCAGAAAGAAAAGGACAGAAGCCATATGGTAAGATGAAATGGGAGTGGACATGAGGTCTGCTCTGCCTGTTGCCATGAGGCGTCAAACCTGCGCCACTCCTAGGAGTGCAGTGGGAAGACTGCCTTCATGTGCTGAGCTCTGAGAGGCCAGGAAAGGGTGGACTTGTGCTGAGCTTCAGACTTTCTACAGACCCTGTTAGGCATTTCAGATTTCATCATAGGAATAAAGACAGCCCCTGCCCACAAAAGGAGGTCACGTGTTAGTTCAGCAAACCAGTTAGCACCAGCCGGTCACTCTGGACAGTACAGGGGGGTCTGACACTTTGATTCCCAGCACAGATCACTGCTGTCAGCGCTGGGAACAAGACTCAGCCTACATCAGAAATTTTGACTGTCCGATCCCAATTAGGTAAACGTGCAATTGCCAAATGATGAGAGCTCATGAAAGAGACAAAATGTTGGTGAGAGAGGAAGGACCAGTTGCTTGAGCACTTTCAGGGTCAGCCTACAGTGTTATAGGAACCAGTAGCTCATGGTCAAAGGAACACCACAAAAGAAACACGAAAGAAAGAGCATATTATGGCAACACCCACAGTAATCTAAGGTTGGGGTGGTCAGTTAGAAATGGAAAGAAATGGTTTTTAGCATTCCCAATGAAAACAAAATAGCTCTTTACTTTATGGAGCATTAATAACCCAAATATATTCCAGTCAGAAATGAATTTTTAGTATTAAAAGTCTATATTAGCTGTTACTCTGTGTGAATGAGTTCCTTTTGTGTGTTTCCATTAATATTAATGTATCAATGCATTAGTAGTGATATAGATAGTACATTAGTATAGATGCATTAATATTAATGGTATATTAATTAGTATATTAATATATTTATGTCAGTACATTGATATTAATATATTGGTGTTAATATATTGATACTGCTATCTTACCTTTCTCTTTCGCCATTGTGGTTCATCAAGTTTTGGGTACTTTAAAACACCAGGTGTTTGCTTTTGTTTATAATTCTGCATAATCACACACACACACTCACAGGCATGCTTACCTGTGGAACACAGCCTCTGTGAAATGGTAAACCTCAAATTTCTGTGACACACTAACGTCAATATCCTTCTTTGGGAAACGGAGCTTCTGTCCCTTTTTTTATTAATCAGAACTAATTTTTGTCTTTGCCTTCAAGTGAACAAGTTCTCAGTTTTTCATATGTAAATGATCAGTGTGTAATTAATCCCACAATATTGACTAAAAATACTCCTGTGACCAGCCACAGAGTGGATAGTTTTGGGTTATTGGGACATCCAAGATTGTAAACTCCCAGACCCTTGTGTGCTTGAATTAAGTGTGTGTTATAAGTCTGGATGTGTATTCCCACGGGAGACTGTAAAACGTGGGCATGCTTTCAATTCACGCAGTCTGTAATTTATGGAGGCACACAGGTCAGGAGTTTATTATGCTGAAAATCATGCTAACTGTTTTGTTTTGCTTTTTAAAATGAAGTGAACGAAGCATGTTGAAAGATAAATGGGTGATGCGTTTTGATTATGCTTTTATTTCTATTAAAGATTAAATATTATTGCTGAGTAACCAGCCTTGCTAAGTATTATGATATTAAAGCTGAAGTAGTCTGTAAGCTGATAGCCCCTTCTCTCCTCTGGATTTGTTATTAATCAAAACGTTGGACTTGTTTAGTGCTGTGGTGTATGAAACAAACAATTGAAAAAGACAGCCACTCTAATTTATGGCTGTCTGCTTTTTCAGATTTGCAAGGAAATCTGTTTCTTTTTGTACACTCTGCTGTAACTCACATGTCTACTTTTCATTTCTTATACCAAAGCCAAGTAAATTCAGTGGTTGCTAGGTCCTTGTATGAGATACACAGGAGGAAGGTGCCTCTTTATGTTTTTAATAGACTATGATGGCAATGTTATTTTTTGTAACTTGGGTGTCCCTACTAAAAATGGTATTACCAAAAAATCTGCATTTTGGAGGAGAGAAAAGGACAATGCTTAAAAAAGATAGTATAGTCTATAAATATGGGGCTATGGGACAACATTAATAAGATACTCCAAGATAGTGGTGGTGGTGGCGTTTTTGCTGTCAATGTAGAGGTATTTAAGAAAACTTTTAAAGGACATGTGGTCCCAGCTATGTCCTTCTTTAGCTTCTGTGTGAGCACAGGGTTAATTGGAAGAGCACGAAGCACTTACTGAAATGTCATGTAGTCTCAGTAGCCTCTGGCCCCCGGAATGTTCAGGTAAAAACCTTTAAGGGGAGAGAGTCTTGCCATTTTTTTTATTTATTTGTATTTGTAAAGGTCTGTTAGTTATGTTTTATTTTATGACTTCATAAACTGGGCATCTTTGTATGGTTGTTGATTGCCTTGGAAAAGCCCCCCTTTCCCCATACCCCTGACCCACCCTGCTCTGGTCACTCCCACCTCCTCTCTCATTGCTGTTTGTTAGTCCGAATTTAGCCCTTTGATCCCTTCCTTTTCTGGAGCCATGTCCAATCCTGGGGGAGGATCTGTATTCCTGGGACACGGTAGCCCGTGCTTAGAGTCCAGGCTTAACTTTGTTCGGGGCAGACTGTCTGAGCTTGTTTGGGTCCATTTGTGCCTGTTTCTCCTGGCTGAATGTCTCCTCCATTCTGTTTTGTGTCCCATGTTGCTGCTTCTTTGCTTCGTAGTTCTGGCCTCTGGCTGACAGAACCAGGCTGCCAGCCTTTGTTGGTTGAGAAGTTCCTTGATGAGGATAGACACCGGCTCATGGTTGGGCTGACTGGGCCCCCATCTTGATTTGCAGCTCTGCAGTGGGTTCGCTGCGATATTTTGGTGGTCTTTCTCCCCTGTCTTGCCTCTCTTTTAAATGTGGTCTTCATCACATCCCAGCTGAATTCGCTTTCAGAGATGTGTTTGCTCAGTGTTCACTGATCATTTAGGCCTCGGTGAGTCGTCATTAATTAATCAAATCCAATTTGGTTCTAGTGTTTACTTCTTGCCATGGCTTCAGAGCTACCAGCCTTTTTCCAGGGCGGGTAGAGCTCCTTTATTCTATGCTCACACATAGCAGAACATCGAAGGTATGAGAAAAACCAGGCTCAGAAGAAGCCATCAAAATACACAGTGATCCCATGATGCATTTTCTAAATAAGGGCATTTACTAAAACAGAGAAAGTTCATTTATTGGGACCAGTTATGAAATGTGATGCGATTCTGTACAAAATGTACAAAATGGACAAAAATGTGTGACCTGGCTTGCTGGGTGGATTAAAACAGACTCTGTGCCACCTGTGGTGACTTGTGTTCATGGAATTCCAGTAGCTTTGCTGAGGTAAAAAGTGGGTGGGAATGATAAGAGGACCAACTTGTCCGTTCTGGTGAACAGCAGCTACAAAACCCTGAAGAATTATAGTACCACCAATATTGTAACTTTTCATTTCCCTTCCAGAATCTTTGCAGGGCTTTTTTAGAATCTGAGTAGATCCACTTTGTCACACAAGTAAATGTTACGTGACTCTTGCAGGGGAAAGCAGGGGGCTCCTGTTAGTACCTACCACTTAAATCTCTGCTTATATAGAGAAAAAGAAATTAATGTAATATTTGAGTTTCATCTGGAAGTTACAACTGACATATGGGGAGTGTTAATCCTTTGGGCAATTAAGCCCTATCTGCTGTGATAAAAGAAAGTGCAAGGCAGGTCTGTTTTAAGAACTGTTTAAATAACTAATAACACTTTACTAATTTTGCTTATATAGAAAAAAATGGATTTTGCTCTTTCTAAATTTATTCATCTCTTCTGAAATTCTGTCTGTTGACTTCCTTATTTATTCCTGACACTTCCTAATAGGGCAGAACTAACTGCTTATAAATTTCCCTGCTGTTAACGATAGCCAGCTTATGAGCACTTACGATTCAAGCACATGTTGATACCTTAAGACCAGTATTTGATAAAATAGGAAAGCAGGATGGTCAGATTTGTTGTAATCAACAGTAAGAGGAGGAAATTAGTCCATGAAACTGTGCCAAAGGCTTGCTTTTATCATTTCCCTTTGGAGTTAATAACAACAAAAAAAAATTAACCAAGCAACTACCAAGAAAAGGGAACCATACCACCATTGGAACATCACTTTAAAATTTCCTTACCACATTCCCTCCTCTTGACCCACTCAACTGTTAAAAGCAAAACCAAAGAGAAGTCAGATAGGCCTGGTTTATTGTCAGAAGTTTTGCTGTGCGACCCAGCTTACTCTTGGCTAAATGTGCTTTTTAAAGAGAGCTGGCAGAAAGTTATCTGAGTATATTCTCAGGAATACTTTAGTGTAGAACTCTTCTAACCTCCCTTCAGGGAAGGAACCTCAAGTGAAGTAGGAGGTAAAGAGACTCATTACTAGAAATACAAACCAACAGAACAAACCCCAGGCATGTTTTTCAAATTTAAGTGTTTTCTGAGAAGTTGGTTTCCATGTGGTATAAGCACCAGTATACAATCAGCTCATCTTGGTGTTCCATACCCGGATGGTTCATTATGCCAGAGAGAGTGTGGGATCAAGTTTCTGCTTTCAGTTCTCCTGCCAAAATCACTGAACCGTCTCTTTCCCCCTCTCTAGGATGTCGCATGTACTTCAGTTTGAGGATAAAACCAGGAAAGTGAAAGATGCAAGCATGCAAGACTCCGATACTTTTGAAATCTATGATCCTCGGAATCCAGTGAATAAAAGAAGAAGGGAAGAGAGCAAAAAACTTATGAGAGAGAAAAAGGAAAGAAGATAAAATGAGGCATGAGAAGCAGTTGCAGTTGTGCCTGCAATAGATGGCCCTGGGACAGCCATTGTTCCCAACAGCATCACTCAAGGGTGTGAAAAGAAGTATTTTTGAACCTGTTGTCTGGCTTTGAAAGACTATTATCTTATTATGGGAAATGTGGAATGACGTGAGCAAATACTTTTGGTTACTGTACATTTTTCCCTAATTGACCTTTTGTATGCTAAATCTGAAATAGTCACTTTCTTTCCAGTTTCCATGTTAACCATTTGCAGATTAAGCCTGTTTGTATGTTTTACCCTAAAATATAGAAAGAATTCATTTTCAAGATTTTTTATAAGACGTTCTGGTGGAGAGAATACTTGAGAGAAACCTCCCTGGCGTTCTGTTAACACAACACCAAGTTTGGAATATAATATGAAAATTAAAGAAAATAAAAATTTATTCTGTGTGTTTTGCGTGTAAATAGCTAAAAATAGTCAAAAGTAAGATTCAGTGGGCTCATGTCTTAAGTCCTGAGTAAAATTCAGGTGAACGTTCAGATCTGCTTCGAGGGGTTGATGGATACCCTGTGGGCTAGACCCACTGGTTCCCACATGGGAGACACCACCTGCCAGTACTCTCCCCCTCCCCCACCTCAGTACCCCAGAGCCAGGGTGAAGTCCTGCAGCAGCCGCCTTTGGCAGAATTTACAGAGAAATTAGTCTCTGGTGACTCAGGCTATTGACTATATATTCTCTGTAGTTGGACAGTTTCTAGATTCTGAAAGCTAACATTGTACCACCAGCTGACTTTTTATTGCCTAATAATACCTCACTAACTACATCTTTTCAGTGTCTCTTCAGTTCACCCTTTCAAAGGTAACTCACAAGCTCTCTCTCTTTTTGAGAGTAGCCTTCTCAAAAATAGTCCCAGATACTACTTTACAGCAGCTGTTGCAAGGTCTTATGCTACTGACACTACCAACCCCTTTCAGACTATGGATCTGAGTTTTTGAACCTGTAGGATTGCTGGCCTTCAACGATAGAATATATTAATATATTTTAATATATTCAGTCATTCATTAATGAATCATTAATGATTTAATGACTGTCATTAAGTTATTAATGATTTAATGCAAATCTTTGGCAATATTTACAGACACTAGCAATATATCTACTAATCCAAAAAATACAAATCCTAGTTTCTGTACACTAAAGAAATTCTTGCATATTGTTCACAGTGATTTTTACTAATTATTTACAGAAGCATCAAGCAAAGGATGGATAAATAAGTCACTATGTGCATATTAAAATACTTTGGAATGGTAAAAATAAACTAGAGTATAGACTTTAGCACATCTTAATAATGTGGGAGAAAGGAAACCATCTATATAATTAAAACACAAATAGCGTAGATATACACAAACATAGCAAAAGCATACAAATATGAAAATAATGGTTACTTCTGATGAGAAAAAATACACTGATGTAATATTTGGTCTCTTAAGGTAGACAGGTGGTACTCAGTTCTCCATTCTCTCTACATTTTGGTATGCTTGAAATATTTCATAGTTTTTCTTCATATCTAGAAGCTAAGGCGAGAAGACAAAAGGACTCACTCCCAGTGCTAAAAACTTGTCTTGAGAAAATAGAGTTTTAGAAAGGGGGAATACAGTAGAGGTTTCTGGGTAAAAACACACTCAAAGCAGGTAATCAAAGGCAGCAAAAAAAGAGTGTAGAAGTAAGCTTATCCTCACCACAAATTGTAATATTTAGTACAATTACAAAGCAAAATTTTATTTTCCAAGGTCACAAGGTCTCAGTTGTTAGGAAATGTATTAACAGCAATCAGATCTGTTTGTTGTGAAGTGCCCTGTGGGTTCCTACACTCCTTCCTTGAACCTGCCATCATTTACCAGATTGGTATTAGCCCAAGAACAGAGGAACTGCCACCTCCAAGACACAAGCCAGAAGAATAATACTTGTAGGTTTTATAAGATAATTAAATAACATTGAAACCACAGACTGTATCCTTATCCTTATCCTGCTTTAATGGCAAGAGCAGAAAGATTAAAACTTCCACAGAAATTAGAATATTATCAGAAGAATTTTGCCATGATAATAAAATTCACTTTCAACCTTACACTAGCAATAAGAATTATTAAAAAGCATGTGAATATACTAAATGGTTAATACAGTTATAAATGTACTTTTATAGTCATCTTTGCAAAAGTCATACGGCCTTGAGCTGTACAAACTGCAGAAAACCAGTTCAAAAACAAAAACTGAAAAATTGTCAGAAAGTTAGAATTTAGATTTGTAGGGTAAGTGAGTCAGGCTTTTTCCTCCATTAGCCTGTATAACCAGCACCTGGGGGTATTGTGTCTTGCCCGCGAATGTGCGGCACAGTGGGTGTGCACATGTGGGCTTGGAAGTGGGCCTAAAGGGGTGCAGAGGGCACAAATGAACATGTACTTGAGCACGCAATAGAGCAAGCACTAGGGAGCACAGAGAGAACAAGAGAATGCCAGAGAGGCCAGAGAAAGAGAGTGAAAGCACACGCAACACCACCAACCCACCCCCACTCCCACCCCCCACCCCCCCCACCCCTCGCTTCTACCCTCCATCCTGGCCCTGCCCTGCCCTGCTTGGTGTGTCTGTGTAAGTGCTAAAACCAATAAGCTATGCAGATTGGTGAGTCTGATGTTACCCCTACAACTGGCAACGGCGATTGGTTGCATTACAATAGTTCACTCTAACTTTACATTTATTTATGTTTTTTTCCCTCTTCTATCTCATGCCCAAAGACTGTCATCCTGGAACAGTGAAGTCTTAGCATTCTTGTTCATTGTCTAGGACAACGCTGCACATTCTAGACAGCAGAGAAAATGTGACCCCTAGTAAGACTTGTCTGATCTGACAAGCTCTTTTTCCACTTCGAAGCTGTTGGCGTAGTACAAGTTAAAACTAACCCTAGGCCAACCCTTTCTTCGTTTTTCTCAGCGGGTCATTGAAGTAAATATAGCTTTTCTAGAATTTGAATGTTACCAAAACACACGTTATCACATGTTCACAGCGCTCTGTATGCTTGGCGGCCATGGGCAGCAATACATCTGCTACATCTAAAAATGGGGACACTGTAGAACAAGGTCATTAAAAAGTGTGAGGAGATGAGTGGTTCGCTGCTGTTGTTTTTAGAACAAGTTCAATAAACGAGGGTGTCCTTATCAAACTGTCACTACCAAGTTTCTTGATAGGATCTGACGTGTGAGGTACATAAACCTGTTCTATTGTATCAGGGTGGCCTGTATGGACAAGGCTAGATAAATGCAGAATATGGCCCAAACATGCTGTTTAATCTTGGCGATAACAAGAAAGAAAATGGAGGTGTGAAGTGAGTTACCATTGAGGGTTGTATCAGTAGAAGCAATTTGTATGTACTGGGTGTAGAGAAGTTAAGAGGGGTTACATTCTTTAACACTGTCATTCATACACACACACACACACACACACATACACACACACACACACACACAAAGCCGGGTCAGCTTTCTCTATGGCGTTGACTGTTCTGGTGACTACACAGTTTATCAGTTAACCTCTGCTGACTAGAAAGCAGGAAGTTTTCCTGTGCCATGCATACTTTAGTTCCTTTCTTCTCAGCTCTTAGTGAAAAATAAAGTGACCCGGGAACTATATTTTAGAGAAGTCCTTTCTGAAAAACACTTGATGAAATTTGAATGCCAAGAAAAGTAATGAAACGCTGATCTTACTAAGTGGGTATTAGGAGTGTCATGCTGTTAGAAAGAATACTTGGTTTTTTCCCCATGTCCCCCTCACCAGTCTATGTATTTCCTAAGTCCCTGTGGAGAGTTGTTTTCAGTGGGAGGCTGTTAAACTGGCTCCCTGAAAACACAGAGAGAAAGAAACGTCCTTATTTGCAATCTTTGCCAAGGTCCATGACATGAATATTCCCAGTATGTCTAATTTCAAGCTACCAAAGATAACCCCAGTATGCAACTGGGGATTTTCCCCAGTTTCAATGCTAGCTCAATGCTTAGATACTAACAAGCACTGAAGAATTCATAAAGGTTTTTAGCCTTTTTACCTGATCACAATCTTCATGCCTATTTCTGTGAATATTTCACACAGTCTGGTCAAGTGAAAAGTTCCAGCAACATCTGCACTAGTTTTTATACTAGCTTGTATCCTTAAATTCTCAGTGGATAGAGTTGTCCAAAGTCACTTATCTGACGTTTATCTTTTCCTCGGTTTACCTTTCTTTGTCTCAGTTAATCATGTCTAATTTAAGAAGCAACTAAATATCACAGGAAAAAAAGAAAGGAGGGAACGGGAGGAAATGTAATTATAGTTCTATAAATTATTCCCTATAAGTGAAATGCACAAATTCATCATTTGATTTTTTTAAGAGGGAGATGTTTTGTGTTAGGGAGACACTCCTGCCTGGCATGAAGACTGGCTTCTAGATGAAATGTTGGAGTCTGGTCTCTCTCCCAAATCTGTTGGGAATTACTCTCTTTGGGTTAGATCACGATATTAATTTATGTTACTTGATCAGCAAAAACATCTTCTGGAGGTTTCATCAGCACATGAGTCAAAAAGAGGATGTTCTTTGTCTTTTCGAAAGCTTTATTTTCTCATACCAGAAATGATATCATTGCTTAAATGGCTTTTCTATTCATTTTATAAATTTGGCCTAGTTTACAATTTGAATTGACTTGATAAATAAATAAATTGAATTTTTATTATAATAGTCAAATATTTTAGTGACATGTTTGAAATGAAGTGAATAATGCACAGAAGAGAAATGGCCTAAGAATATGCTCAGTGATGAATAAACATACACTTTATGAGTTTCTTCCTTTTTGTGGAATAGAGTTCCTTGGCCTCCACCAAGCCTGCTTCATGCACCTTCCTCCGCAGCAATGCCATCTTTACCATTGCTCAAGCCAAATAGTTCGGATTCCTGTTTTTATCTCACACCCAGTGCTTCATGATCACCTACTGGCTTTACCGTCAACATAAATACAGAATTTCACCATTATTTAACACTTCCCTCTGCTACCCCTCCCCCCATTGAGGGAACTGTCAACCCTCATGAAGACTGCTAACCTGCCCCTTACCTCCCAACTTTCACTCTTGTTTCCTTAGAATTTATTATTAACATATCCAAATGAAACCTTTTAAAACATAAATCATATTGTTACACTTATCTGCTCAAAACATTTCAATGCCCCCCCCATTTCTTTCTTTCTTTCTGAATAAAAGCCCATGACTTTCCAATGGCTTCCAAGGCTCTAGATGACTGCCATCTCTTTCCCCCAACTTCCATCCCCTGCCCCATCCCCATCTCGCACTCTGCTTCATCAAGCTGTTCTTCTGGTTCTTCATCAAATGACGTGGGTGTGACGTGAGCGTGACATGGATGTGACATGGGTGTCTCCTATCTTCTGCATTTTCCTCTATCTAGACTACTCACCCCCAGGTGTTCGAATGAATGGCCTACTCCAGTCATCTTCATTCTGCTCAATGGCGCTGTCACCAGGAGCCTGTAATAAACTGCTCTGTTTTATAATTGCAGCCAGTTCCCTCTCCATTTGCTCAGTCTCTGTCACTCACCCTCTCTTCTTATAGCCATCAGCACTGTAAACTCATGAGCCCTTAACCTACTGAGGTATTAAAATTGTCCTAACAACCCTATGGAGGGAGTCTTGTTACCATTTCACAGCTGGACGAACATCCTGAGAGAGGGCCATTGCTTACGTAATAAGTAATTAGAATGCCCTCAGATGCCTTTTCTGAGAGAAAGGTTTTTGTCGTCTTCTTTACTGTTGTCCCAATGTCTAGAATCATGCCTGACAAATAGTAAACTTTCTATTTGCATGAATAAATAAGTATATTTTTAAGAATGTATCCAGTAAAGGGTCATTTTGTATATTATAGTATAATGTCACCATCATTTATTAAAGTTAGGAAATTTTTGTGTTAGAGACAACTCTAACATTTGCATAAATTTAGCTTTCAGAAAACTTCATTAGGTTGTCTTTTTTCATCTTCACAAAAGACATTTTGTCACAGGTGGGCACAGGACATTTTGAGGGAAATCACTGGTCTGGAGGAAAACACGTTTCTACCTCTATTACTTCCTTGAGTACATTTTCTAGAAAGCAATATTCTCATTCCTGAGACTTCAAAGAAGTGAGTGCAAACATGTAATGTGTAGAAAGCAAAGCTGTAAGACTTCAGATCTGCGGCTGATTTAACAGGCAAATAATCCCACCACTCATACTACTTTCTGTTCTCTCACATTGGAGCAACAGCTGCCTTCGCTGCAAAGCTGTCACCAGCCAAAAAAAGAATGCACAAGAAAACCAAGCTTTTACTCAGCCTATGATGATAAGAGCTAAAATTTAGTGTGTATTACTTTATGCCAGACTCTTCCAAACACTTTATCTGTATTAATTCAATCCTTATAAACATCTCTGTGAAGGAAGTTCTATTATCTAAATGTGGAGGAGGCTTAAGGTTTAAGGTTTAAGTTTAATAACTTGTCCAAATCACACAGTAAGCAAGGAGCTGGAATCCAACTGAGACTGACACCCAGAGTGTCTGCCCTTAATCACAAGGCTGCCATGTTGGCCACCACACAAGCCACATTGTTTTAGGCTACACCTTATATTTGCCTAAGGAGAATAGAATTCAGCAGGCTAGAAGGGGAGGATAATACCCCCAGATGAAAACAGTGATTTCAGTTGAATAGAATTATATTTCTAACAACTACGTGAAGGCGAGAATGAACCAAGAGCTCTATTTAGTGGATTTATCTAGAACTGCTTCCTGACAGAGGAAATTTTGACCATAATTTGGAAGGAAGGGAGAACATGGCATCGAGGAGACAGGTCATGTTCCAGGTGGAGAGAATGTTGTGCAGACAAGCTATTAAGACGAATGTAGGAGACAGCAATGTGTCTACATGGTGCCAAAACATCTGGTCCGTTCAGTTGAAAAAAAAACTCCTTCAATGTAGTGAATTTCTTCAGTCAATCCAGATGTTTGGCCTCTTGTAGACAAAACATTCAGATGATTAACTGAAGATTTGACAGAGTTGACTGGATTAACCAGATGTTGTAGCATTGTATGGACATAGTGTCAGGACGTTTGCTTGGCTGGAGTGGAATCCAGCTGTGAAGGAGATAATGGTCGAGGCAACGAGAGGGAGCTTTGGAGCAGAGAACTTTGAATGTGGATTCGATGCAACTGGGAACCGCTGCAGGAGGAGTGGGGTGGAAATGATGCTGAAGAAGACGATTTGAACAACTGTGAAGAAAAAAACTGGTGAGAGGAAAAGTTGTAGACAGGAAAGAGGATGTATGTGCAGGTGTGTGTGAGGTAATTAGAGCCTGGACCAGAGTCAGGCTTGGGAAAGCAGCAGGAAGCAGCGGATCTGAAAAACATTATGGAAAAAGAACAGGAAGTCATGATGGACTAGACAAGGGAGTGAAACCGCACATCACCTTCAGACTGGAAGCATTGAGGCTGGGAAAGCAGCTGCCATCAGACTCCCCACAGTAGTAAACCAACATGGAATCCCCCAGAGAACCCTCCCCTCAGCCTCCTGTCCAAAGACAGCCAGGCCCACAGGCAGAGGAACTTGGAGACCGCAAGCCTATCTCACAGGAGGTTCCCTTGGCATTGCAGAGGCAAGTCAACTGATTTCAAGTTTCATTTCAAGAATGAGAGATAAATCCTGTCAGGTAGACACAATGCAATGAAAAGTCTTAAAAAACAGTATTTTTTTATTTCATTTTTTATTTTTGCATTTCATTGCACACACACATTTATACATATACATTTATTTTTCACATTGTCTACCCTGGGATTTTCCCACCACCTTATCACCTATGAAACATCTTAATCTCTTGTGCCCAACCCCCTCCCCCATTTTTTCTCTCCTCCCCTCTCTGAATTTATGCTTCAGTTCTGTTGGTAACAAAATGGTTTCACTAGTAAATGGGACATAGGAAAAACAAAAAAAAGTCAGGAGGAAAAGTCAAAACAAGCTAACAACCAAATTAAAGTATACAACTGGGGTTGGGGAAATAAGTGGGAGTGGTCAGGGAGGGGAAGGTGGTGGGTCAACCCCAGGGAATAAAAAGATGTGAAATATATAAATAAATAATTATTTTTTTTTAAAAAAGGACACTGAACTCATACGTTTATTGCAGCACTATTTATAATTGCCAAGACATGGAAACAACCCAAATACCCCAAAACTGATGAATGGATGAAAAATTTGTGGTATATTTACACAATGGAATATTATTCATAAATCAAAGAAGACAAACATGTCATTCGCAGCAACATGGATGGAGCTAGAAGGAATCATGTTAGCGGAAATAAGCCAGAAGGAAAAAGAGAAATACAGGATGGTCTCATTTATATGAGGGAAACAGGGAAAACAAAAAAATGAACAAACAAGAAAAATTTAAAACTGCCAAAAAACAGTATTTTAAAGGCATTTACTTTTCCGTAGCAATAATGTAAACTATATTGTATAGGAGTATGTGTAAATTCAATGAGATGAGATTATGAGTGGTTTCATGGTATTATAATTTAACAATAAGTACTATTACTTAACAATTATCATGTAATGATACTTAAATTCCAGTAAAAAACCTGTTAAGAAGCAAACATTAATGACCAAATTCAAGAATTTAAAATATCTATTTTTTTGAATTCTCAGTTAAAGATCTTGCAGGATTTTTTAAATCCCAGCTACCTTATTTGATAACAATCTAGTTTATTCTTGAAGACACACATTCCAATGGATTATGATTCAAACTAAAACAGTTGTATGATAATGTGCTCCCACTTATAAAAAAATATTCTAAATATTTCTGCAATTCATGGTTTTGCAAATGTGCAGTTTCAAATGTTTTCAATCCCAGACTTATCAACCCACACAGTCAGTTGTGTGCTTTTTATAGCATGCCCAGGTTTTCACCAACCACTTCTTTTCATTTCAACAGAGAAATTTCAGTAGAGTTCAGTCTCTTTTTGTTCATGGTTGGGTACAAAGTTGAGTATAAATCTCTTTCTCTCTCCCCTCTCTATTCTTTTTCCCTTCCCCCCCCCCACCTGAGGAGCAACAGCATGTGAAATCATAAATACATTAATGTGTTTCAGAATCACCCTGGAGGAGGTGGCGGGATCAGGGAACTTGTTAAAATCAGTCACCCACGTCTCGAAAATGACAAATCCATTAATCTGATGGGAGCCCAAGACTTTGTAGTTTTTAACTACAATTCCAGCTGATTCTGATTACTATTTTCTGAGTCAGACTTAAGCAGATACTGTTCCTAAGCAGAAAGTTAGAAGTGAAAATCATCTTTGGGATCTGTGAATCTGAAATGGTAAAATAGATTTAATTCTTTTCTCACTTAAGAATCAACTGTTAATGGTTCCCTGGTGTAAGGCATTCCTGGGTGAATTTGCTGTGTTCTTTGATATGCAAGATTTTTCACAGAAAACACTTTAAGTTATGAACAACTACACCATCAACCTGAGAAACCCAGAGGGAAAATAAGACAGTGTGTTTCTTGATTCATAGCACTGCCCACCACTCTCCTCCCAGAACACAATGTTTACATGGTGGAGACATATAATTAATGATCATGGTAAGTCTTTCTGGTGCTTCAAGGCTAAGCTAGTCACTTATTTATGAGTTAAAAAAAAAAAAAACCCAACTGGGGTAACTGAAACAATGGGTGATTTATCCAGGTGTTCAAATATAACCTTCCCACAGCTATCACTTGAGAAGAAATATCCCAAAGTTACTAGATATCAAACAAGTTAATCAAAAAGTTAATCAGTGAAATACCCCCCACACACACACATCAAGATTAGAGAGTTTATTTTTTCCATAGCATCTCTTAGGTACTTCTCTCTTTTGGCAATACTGCCTTTACCTTCAAGAAAAATTAGTGGATTTTTTTTTCTGTTGCAATGGTTCCATTTGCCTTAAACACAACTTATTCTCCTAAATCATTCCCCCGAGAACATAGAGAAGAAAAGAACTTGGGAGATTTTAGTAGGGGTCCTCTGTGACTACGGGTGTCGCAACTAAAAGTCAGATTTTCTTGAAATGGACTTTGAATATTGCTTTTGAAACACATCAAGGATTTCCTATGTAAACCAGGTGGGTTTAACTTATCCCATAAACCTTTCCCACAGATCTATTCTTCTTCACTTTCAAGTCCTATCCAGGAACCATAGAAAATAGCTTACTGGTAACATCAGACTCATCAAATTTTCTTTCTTTCTTTCTTTCTTTCTTTCTTTCTTTCTTTCTTTCTTTCTTTCTTTCTTTCTTTCTTTCTTTCTTTCTTTCTTTCTTTCTTTCTTTCTTTCTTTCTTTCTTTCTTTCTTTCTCTCTCTCTTTCTTTCTTTCTTTCTTTCTTTCTTTCTTTCTTTCTTTCTTTCTTTTGAGGAATTTTCATCACATCAAGCACTTGCACCTTAATACAGGTTAAAGGTTAAAGCAAACAAAAAAGTTCATTTCTAGTGATTTCTTTCTTATGTCCTCACATGAAATTATTAGTCTTCAGTTCTCCCATCATAATCGTAGTACTGATAATAGTAAGAAACTGTCTCTTCTTTAGAATATATCATGGATTATTCTGCTTTCTTATCATTGCTGTATGGAATGTCTCTGGGGCATTGTAACCCATGCTCCACACAGGGCCACTGTGTCGAATCCACGTGATGTCAATGTGTGACTTAGAAAAGGCACCCTTTGCCAGGATACTTTACTCCCATGTCAGGAAACTATGGTAATAGATCGATTTGCTTGACGCCACTTTACAACATCTGCAAGAAAAATGATTGGGACAAATATTAAATCCAGGTTGCTTCTGATGAGAGTCGTGACCACTTAGATGCAGCACCTTGGGCGATGCTCAGAGCACAGCTGTGTGTGACAGCTTTTCCTTCTCAGCCTCTTCACCATCAGCTTTCCCCATTCACTGGCCAGTCCAATTGTTCCTTACTTTCGTATTGAAATGCTATAAAACTGTACTCTGAACAATTATTCAAGATGTTCTTTCCGCCTATCTATCCTGATCTATCTTTCTGGAACCCTCTCCTCCCACTTTTAATCCTGACTCTCTACCTACCTTACCAGTAATTCTTGTTCTGCTCCTGTTTTCAAAGTATTCCTACACTACTTCAGAGGAATTAGATGAGGGCTTCCAGAGATAAAGAGACCTGGGAGCCAAGTAATTTAGCAGGTGAGAGATGCCTACTTCACAGGACCTAGTCCATGTCACTTCACTATTTCCTAAGGCAAACATTCCAATCACATGCTTGTCTTTCTGCCAATTCAGGGGACAATCCTCTCTATTCAATGACAAGAGTCTAACTTGGTTCATATGCTGCAGCCTCTAACCTGCAGAAAACCCATGGCTTATTCATGAAAGAGACCTGGAAGTTCAGACTCCACTATCACCAAAGGGATGGCAGTGAGTCACTGTTTAGGGCCACAAACCTCTGGATCTGTACCTTTGTATCCTCACACTTCTGTAGCACTCTGAGGAAGATGGTCCTCCACCAGGGCTGTCATTCAATGGTCCCCCAGTAAGATAAAGAACAAAAACATTTTTCCCAGTTCTGCAATTTATGAGTAGCATTCTCTATCTATCTATCTATCTATCTATCTATCTATCTATCTATCTATCTATCTATCTATCTATCTATCTCTTTCTCTCCACCTACCCCTTCCACATTGATAATCCCAGGTGTAAGAATGAGGTCATCACAACCAACACAACTTACTAACTGGGTTGGGAGATAATCAAGTTCCTGGATGACACTATGGTGTAGACCATGGCCTTCTCTGAGCTCCTGGGGTGAATTCTCTCTGTAAATATGAGATGAGATGAAACATGTATTTAGTATTTAGTACTTTGCATCAAAGAAAACATCCTTTCTGCTAGCAAGGTTCAATAATATACTAGAACAGAGATTTTCTCTCTCCTTAAATTAGCCCGTTTCAAATATGTGGTATCCAAAGAAGTCCTCAACATCTGAATGCTTGTTCCCTTTGCCTTACATTCTGCATTATCCTTACTGTTTGTGAGTAAAATGTATCCCAACTCAGGAGGTGCTGAGTTATTTTGTTTTCTATTTCTATAAATGCTTTTTTCTCTCAGCTTTTTTTTTTGTGTGTGTGTGTGAGGGATGTGATATAAACATTGACCTAAACATGTTACAGCATCTTCAAAAACCAAGTGGGAGCTTTGGCCTTCTCAGCTGTCGGGAAACTTTCCCATCCCATCTGGGTTTGTCTAAAGCTAGACAGACGGTCACATTAGCATCAGACACATTAGTAGGAGAAAAAGCCAACATTTAATAATATACGTATGGAGAATTTACATGGTTGTAAATTCTTCAGGATAATGGAGTGGACTGGAGAGATTTATCCTGTGTTTAGGGGCCCAGGGCATCGAGGAGGGGTGTGGGGGGACTTGACATGACAAGAAGGTGGTAGACTCATCTTTATTCTGAGAGTAAAGAGGTCTGCAGACACAGGACATATTCACTTATCAGCCTACACCTGCTGGTACCCTTCCAAACTTCTAGGTCATAGAAGGGGGTAGTGATGGCTTCTTAAATTAGGGAAAAAAGCAAGGATGCAAAGCTCCAAGGCCTTGATAACTCTTAATTTAAAATAATTTGCATTTTTTAAAGTAATGATAACAGATGTCCAGAGGCTCGAAGAGCCTTAATTGACCTTCAGTTCATAAATATCAAGATGACACTTACAAAGTATATATCTGACACTTTGGGGAAATGAACCCCACACAGACAATATGAAGGGGCAAAATTGAAGGGGGGGGGCAAATCCTTGAGATTATAATGTTGTGAAATTTATATATAAATAAATTTTTTAAAAAATGAAGACAATTGGCCCCAGTTAAAAAAAAATAAAAAAACATTCTTCTGGGTGAAAGAATAAGGATCTATAAGTTTAAGTGATTTAAGTGATTCAATTGGCATACACTGAAATGCATTCACACTTTTACATGAAAATAAGTTCTACAACAATAGTATAAAATTAAAAATTAATGGGATGCTTAAAAAAAAAGGGAGGGCAAAATTGACACTCAGCTATCCGAAATTGCTAGAGCAATAACCTTGATTGTCACGGACCTAATATGAGAAAACTGCTTCTAAGACAGGGCAACTGACACTAGAAGGTGGTCAACAGGAAAATAAACCTTCAGTCCTGGTTTCCTCACTTGAAAATCCCTGGTAAAGCAGGTGCTATACAAGAAATAACTCCATCTTCCAGAGTGAACATCCACTCATTCTCTTTCCCAGCCAACAGTTTGGAAGAAGCCAGCAGGCATTGGAGTCATTCCGTCATGTCCTTCCCACTGCCAAGATGGATTCATGCTGGAAGATTTTACAACTGGTGAGTAATCAGTAGTGCTTGCAGACCCTCCAAGATCCCTAAGGTGTGATTATTTTCTTACGTAGCTTTCTGTCATCATCCTCCAAAGGGTGCTTTGTCATTTCCTTTACTCTTTCCTCACTGGATGATCAAGTTCATATTCCATGGGTAATGTGGTTTCCAAGCCATTGCCTCAATTTCCTTCCCAAACTATGTTGGTGCACATTTTAGAGATACTGCTAAAGCGAGGGTTATAGTAACAAAATGATAATGATTTTCATTTAAAAGATTCTGGAAAGTAATGCATAGTTATTCAGTTAAGTCTAAGTCCACTGACTTGGTTAATTTTGTCCCTCTCTACCCCTCAGGTTGATAGTACATCAAGGACCTAGTAAGCTCTTGGACTACAAGCAACCATCTTGAAACAAATATGTTAAATGTCAGAGATGATTTTTCAAATGGATTGCTCTTTATGTCTTTTAACTTGATTAACATTCATCTCTAAGCTTCTCTCTTTCCCACCTTAGCTCTTCAATTTGTACTTAGCTCCATTTGGGGGCCAAACAGGTCAATGGAATGAGAACTCTGACAGAACTCACATTCTGGAGTTAAACTTGAGTTCAAGTTTTCTCTCTGTCAATCTGGTGATTCTTCAGATGATTGACCTAAACTCTGAATTTTCTTGCACTGTAACTTAAACATTGATCTTCCCTCAAAGGATTTTTGTGAAGATTCAGTTGGGTGGTCCTTATAAAGAGTTTTGCACAGCGCTCAATAAATACTAACGAAGCAAAACTTGTTCTAGCAATATTGATGACTGATCTTATCAACAATACAAAGCTTAGCCAGAGCAAAACTGAAGCAGGACTGTACTCTAACACAGTGAGGTCTAGGTTCCTATAAGCCCACTGACTGGGCTGACTCAGCTGGAAATCAGTGGGTGGATGTGTCATCTCCGAGTCTCAAGGCTAAAGATCATCCCCAACAAAGAGGCTAGAATTTGAAAACATACACCCAATGTATCCACGCACACTGTGTGTGTCTAGGCTGAATGCTGCCATTAATTCACTGTAACCCAAATCATAAACCAAGGGGCCATGGCTGACATTAGAATCACCCAGGAGACAGACATCTGCCCCACTCCCAGGGCTGGAAATCTCTATTTTTAACCTTTCTGGGTAATTGCTACGATAACCCCAGTTTCAGCAGCTCTGATTTTAGCAGCTACCAAACATTCCTCTCTGTTCCTCCCATGTCTTGGAACTGGATTATCTTTGCTGAACTACATAACAGATTGCTGCTGTTTCTCCTAAACCACAGTAACTCTGGTTACCATGAGCTCTAAACAGGTCACAGGGAATCAAATCCTGCTCCCCAGTTCCAGCCCCTTGGATCCAGGAAACAGAAAAGACATCCTGAAGCCAAACAAATCTAATGGTGAGAGCTCTGGGGTTGGAGAATCAGTAGCAGCTAGTGTGGAACAATGGCAGTGAGTTCAAAAGATTTAAAGGCTTGAAACCCCAACAGTGATCAAAAGCAGATAAAGGCCCTTCTCTCTGCCAAGGCAATCTAACAGGAGGCAGCACTGTGTACTGGTGAAGTTCATAAAGCTACCCTAGCGAGACCTTTGTTTTGTAAGAGGGAGTGGGGGAAAGGAAGAAAATAGGAAAATTGGGACAAGCCTTGAGGCGATGAACACAATGCAGCTGAACAATTTCAGGCTGTGGGGAGTTTTGAGGGGTGCCAGTTCTCACTGGGACCCAGACTCCAGCTCTATCTCCACTCAGCTCCAGATTCCAAGTACTCTGCCACCCCTGGCCCTGAACCACAGCCCTCGGAGCCGCTTAACCTTCCTAATAACCTGGACATCAAGCCCAGAGCAGGGGAACTCTGGGTGGCAGGGACCCAGTATATGCTCCTTGGAGACTAACCATGACACCAACCATGTCTAAGAACCAAGTGGGGAAGCCCTGCAGAGGCAAGATGGAGGAGTTGCTCTTCCAGCCGCTCTGGGCCATCTTCCCAGCTCTGCCTCCAAGCAGAGCCAGGTTGCTTCCCACTTAAAATTCTTGGAGTCATCCTGCCGCCTCCCCCGCCTGAGGACATTATCCGACCTCGCCCCAAATTCACCCTCGAAGATTTCCCACAGCATGTTTGTATCCGCCCAAAGGACATGTTTGGCCTCCACCCTGCACATGCCCCTGTGCCTCAGACCCGCCTGGGCTTCCTGATGGCCACTTACTTTTCTCAGGGACCCTGACAACTTTCGGGAGATTCCCTCCTGGGGTCACTGTGAGGAATCTCTCCAAAGACAACTGAGGGCCTTCAAGGCTCACTACCCCTCTGAGAGAAAGGCCCTCAGTTGTCTTTGGAGAAAGTCCTCACAGTGATCCCAGGAGAGGATCTGCCAAAAGCTGTCGGGGTCCCTAAGAAAGACTTTCCCCAGGCATCAGCAACCCTATGAGGGAATGCAGCTTTATGTATCTATGCTTGCCCCACCCCGGCTCCTCGAGAAGATTCCAGGGTCCCAAGGTTCCAAGATTCCTTGAGCAATGGCCTTCGGATGGGTTCCAGGCCCTGCTCCCCCAGCTGCTGCTGGGAGTGCCTCCTAGCCTCTTCCCGGAGCCACAGACAGCAGGCCATGGGCTCACATGGGAGGACATGGTGGAGGCAATTTTAATAAAAGTCAAATCATGAATAATAGGGGACTCTAAGACCAAGCCCATGAAAACAGACATCTGGAGGAACCGAATGAAGAAGAACCCTGAGAAGAAGAATCTTGAGAAGAAAAAGAACCCTGAGAAGAATCCTGTGAAGAACCCTAAGAAGAAGAATCCTGAGAAGAACCCTGAGAAGAACTCTGAGAAGAACCTTGAGAAGAAGAACCCTGAGAAGAAGAAGAATCTTGAGAAGAAGAACCTTGAGAAGAAAAAGAACCCTGAGAAGAACCCTGAGAAGAAGAAGAACCCTGAGAAGAAGAATCCTGGGAAGAACAACAACAGCCTCTTCTCGAAGTGTCTTCCAGCGATGGTTCAGGAGCTAATTTACCCCTTTTCAGCTCTGGTGCTGGGCCAACTCTCAGCCCAGCGACTGTGGTGACTATCAAGTCATCTTGAAGAGCATCGCGGGCACTTGGACGCGTCTACTTGGGGTGCGGGGTGGCAGGAACCTGCCCTTCGTGGCGCCAGGCCCCAGCCCCTAGCAGGTGGCAGGGCGGCCGGGAGCCACCAGGCAGGCTTTGGGGGTGCCGGTCACGAGGTGCAGACTAAGCTCCCGAGCTCCTCTAGGGGTGCCCCGTCGTCTCCACCCGACCCGAGTTCTTTGAGTTCTTTCCAGGACTTCGTCCTGACCTCGGGATTCACCAGCGCTCTCTGATCTCCTTGGGGTGACATCATCCATGCTCAGTGCTAACACTGAAGGCTCCCAGGGGAGCAGGGGTCTGGGTACTGGTTTGGGGGTGAGGGGGCTGCCCCTAAGACCTACCCTGCTCACACAGCCCTGGTCAAACCCACCCTGCTGCTGGCACTCTGGGTGCCTGGGTCCTAGTGCCCTGGCTGAGTTGTGTTTGCTTGGTTGGTTGTTTGGGTTGTGTTTGGTTGTTTGTTACGACTTTTGCCATTGTTCGACGTTTTCTTTTCTTTAATCCCCCCCCCCCATTATAAAACACACTCGTTTTCAAGTTGGAAAATTATAAAGAGAAAATTCTGGTCTCAGTCGCTGTTGTGATGCATCTCCTTCCACTCATCTGTGGGTGTGTGTCTCTCTCTGTCTCTCTTTCTGACTCTCTCTGTCCCTTTTGTCTCATCGCCATCTGTCTCTGTCTCTCTGTTTATGTCTCTCTATCTCTCTGTTTCTGTCTTTGTGTGTGTCTCTATCTTTGTCTCTCTTGTCTGTCATCTGTCTCTGTCTCTCTGTGTGTGTGTCTCTGTCTCCCTGTGTGTGTCTGTGTGTCTTGTCTATCTCTATCTCTGTCTCTCATTGTCAGGTTGTTCAACTACAGTCATGTTATCATACATCATTATTCAGCCTCATCTCTTTTTTTTACCTCAGCAATGCAGCAAATGCATCACCCATACTTTTAGCAAGCTTGTCTTTGAAACCCAGAAAGCATTCCCTTAGTGGATGTGCTTAATACTTACAGATGACATCTATTTCTGAACATCTCCAATATTTCCAGTGTTTAATAATCGATAGGCAGCTATAGGCCATCCTTTCTCCTTACTGGCATTTGCCGAGGGTGGCAGTTGGTGGGGCATAGATAAGACCCAACTAAAGAATTCCGCCCCATATGTGTTCAAGAGTAACAGAAAAGCAAAAACTTCTCTTTTCTACATTGCTGATGGAGGAGAACAGGGCCAGAATCCTTTGCACAGAGCTTCTGAATGAACTTCTGCACCTGTAAGTAGGTGATCACAGAATTTACAGTGGAGATGTGTGTAGTCTAGGGAGGCAACAGAGATGGAGGCTGGTGGCAGGAGGGGTTGTACCTCCCACTCCTGTGAAAAAAAGGAGGCCAAGAAGACCGTAAGTCGACACCAAAGGGACAAATCTCCCCATGAAGAAAAGTGACTGATGATTGATATTTAGACCATTGATACCAAAAGTTCAATTCTAATTTTGTTGGTTACTGCTTCAGTATATTACTTGGGAAAACTCTTTTCTCTACTCTTTTTTACAAAAAAAAAAAAAAAAAAAAAAAGATCAGAGAAACACAGAAGATAGCATGGGGTCTACAGAAGCATAGTGCCATAAAGTCCATCTTCTGCCCTGTCATCTGGAAAGTTCCTGTCTGACTTTATGAGGCACTGGTATAAAGCCTATGTCAAGTTCTAGACAGCTAAGATAAGAGGTCCATGAGCCACCAACATCTCCGTGACCTCTTGCATGGGCCTACTGCTTTTTCGCTCCCACAAGGCACCTGGCTGAAAGCTGTGGTAGTGGAAGGGGACAGTGACTGGAGAATAAATTTAGACTTCCAGAGTCTTTTTACTGGACGGTCTCACACATTCATTTGTTGTCTACTTAATAAAGAACATGGAGTCTTATTGACTTTGTGAATACCAGAGCCCCAACGACTTGGGGTGGTGATCTCTGTAACCCAAGGGACAATCAGCAGAAACCAGCTCGTGGCATCTCTTTGCTTGGTCCGAGGCTCTCTCTCTCCCTGAGAGAAAGTGTGGCATAACCGGTGTCCCACTAAGCAGTTTTCTCAAGCCATTTACTTCTGTGAGGAAAACTAGACCGAACAAGGGTGTCACACTCCTCTCCGCACACCACAAAGCAGGCCATTTGTCATTCACATATACTTTCCCAAGTAGCTGTCCATTTTGAGAACATCTGTATTTGTTTTTGAGACCAGAATGTCCTCTTAATCATTTTTTATCTCTTTATCATAAAATCTGTTTTGTGATTTTGAAAAAAAGGGGAAAGAAAACATTGAACAATAGCAAAGCAGCAGAAAACAAACAAAAATGTTTGCGTAGCAGTGAAACTGATCTAACTTCAGAAGGGCAGAGACAGGCTGGGGGGCTTTCTTTTCCTTTTGCACCCAGAAGTGGCACTTGACTTCTTTCCAGAACAGCTCTGTCCACTGAGAGCACCACTATGCCCTTCTGTCTCACCTACTCGCCTCATCTCCAGGGTCTCCAACTGTGGGACGGGTCACCATGCCGTCTGCATGGGCTGATACTAACTTTGAGAGCAGAGGAGACATGACTTTGTGAGGGTGGAAGTTCAACTTCTAGCAACAAACACACCAGCTGCCAGATCTCCTAATCTGCTTCCTTATTAGTACCCAGGGCCTCCTGCTACTTCCATTTCTGGAAGGTGGTTTTCCTCTCACTGTCAGCTCTCACAAGATTGGGGCAAATCCACCTCTACTCTCCTCAGAACTAGCCAGGTCTTTCCCTCCCAGCAGCACTTTCAGCATCTCTTTCTCCAAGTCACATCATTCTCCAAGCACTAGCTGATCTCGCTGTGTTCTGCCTACTCTTTGAATTTTTTCCACCCTTCCCAGTTATTTGCAATAGCCTTGCCGAAGCTTCAAAATAACATTTCCCCAGTGGTTTTGTATATTTCCATTTGGCAAAATTTACTTTGTTCCATGTGTTTCTAAGGGAAAGGAAACCAAAATGGTTTATGTCCTTCTTCCTACACTAGCTTGACTGATGTAGTCTGCCTGGATTTGTGTTCAGACCAGAGTGTGTGTACCCATTGATAAACTGGGTGTACAGCTGTGGATGCAGAATACCACAGCTTTTATATACTACCAAGAAAATAGACAGTCTCTGTTGGAAAATCGACTTCATTGTACTTCCTTTAATAAAGCAGTTACTTTAATTTTCAGATTTTATTAAAAACACACATATATATGCATACATGTATGTATATATTTTACAATGTTGTCTACCCCAATGTTCTCCTACCACCTTGTCACTGTAAGCCATCATCTTAATCTCTTGTGCCTATCACTCCCCCAATTTTATTCCCCCTCCCTCTCCCTTGCTTCATGCTTCAGTTCTGCTGTCAGTTTGTTAGTTTTAAGTTTTACATGTCCTTTTGTTTGTTTGTTTTCCCTCTATCCCACATATAGGTGAGATCATCCAGTATTTTTCTTTTTCTTTCTGGCTTATTTCTGCTAGCATGATTCCTTCTAGGTCCATCCATGTTATCACAAATGCATCAAATTTGTCTTCTTTGATTAATTCACTTGCTTTTTAAATCAATATAATCTACTCACTTGATGAATATGATAAAATAAAAGTGGATCATATAGCTATGAACCATGACCCTGGGTCCCATTACTAAAATAAAATGGAAGTCAATGTAAGGAGTCAAAATGGAAGGTAATAGAAATGATATACTTGGGATTTCCAGGGAAGGGGAATAAATATGTGGGGACTATTCTACTGGAGAATCTGGGTGACAGTTACATGAGTGATTCAACTTTGTTAAAATGTAGTTAGCTCTATTTTTCATGCTCTATTTTCTGCATATATGTTCCACTTCAATAAAAAGTTAACACAAATAAACTAAGATTTTGGCAGGGTAGGCAATTTGGACATGAAGGTAATTCATTATCCCTTTATCCAATAAATATTGCTTTCATGCCCTGTTGGTGCTCAATGATAAGTATAAGCAATACTCATATTACAAAAATGAATATGTTAGAGGACTGGCTTCAAGGAGTCTCCAATTAAAAGTCAGTTATAGTGCAAGTCAAAAGTGTTCACTGTAGTCTTAGTCGTGGCAAATGTATCAAAGTAATATAAGATGCAATATCAGATGGAGAAAATAGCTAAAGGGAATATGGAATTCACTAAACAATGTTTGCTACTTTTCCTTCAACTTTAATCCTATTCTAAATTTACATTTTTATTAAAAATATGTCATGAGGATGATTATAAGGTGAGAGTATTTTTGGTCTTAGGAATTGGAGATGACTTTGTGGAAGAAGAGGTGTATGAACTGGACCTTCAAAGCAAAAGAATAATATAATGAAGGGGACAGAGAAAGATGTTTTCCAGTCACGGGAAAATGATACAAGAAACTATGGAGTCAGCACCCCAGATATGGAAATCCATCCATATGGAAATGGATGGATATAGAGATCATAAAGATGACATAAAGATATAGAGAATATACAACAGAATAATATTCAACCACAGAAAAAGACATCTTACCATGTTCAACAATGTGAATAGTTTGGAGGCATTATGCCAAGTGAATAAGTCAGAGAAAGACAAATACGGTTTGACATAAATTATATGTGGAATCTAGGGAAAAAATTAACTCATAAAAATAGAGAACATAAGGGTAGTTCCTAGAGGTTTATGGGATGTAGGAAATAGGGAGATAGTCAGCAGAGAATACAAATTTGCATTATAAATTGAGTAAGTTATGGGATGCTAACGTTCAACGTGGTGAGCATAGCTAATGATGCTGTATCATAAACTGAAGGGTGCTAAGACATACATCTTAAATGTTCTCACCACCAAAAGAAAATGGTAACCATGTGACTGGATGGAGGGCTTAACTGCTGTTATGGTGGTAGCCATTTTGCAACATAGGAACATTTCAAACTGACCCATTATATCCTTCAAGCAATTGTATGTCAATTTCACCTCGAAAAAGTTGAACAAGAAACTGATGTGTGTCAGGTAACAGTGCATGGTTCTGTTAGACTGGTGAGGTGGGAGCATGAGAAGTGTGCAGAAGAAGGGCTCAACAAGTAGAGAACCTTCAAAGTAGGTGAGGGAGAACCTTAAAGGTTAAATTTAACTGGCACAAAAAAATATATCTGAGCTGATGTTGAAGCCATTATTTTATAGTGAAAAAATAAATGATATGTCAATTTGAACCCCCCCACCCCCAATTGTATTTAAATCACCTCTCAGGTCTGTGTATACCACCAGAGAGCTAAAGGAATTAAGTTATAACTTTTGTTGCGCATTCCCTATGTACCTGGTACTGTGATAAGCACTTTATGTTTGCTATCTTATTTAATTATCCTACAATCCTTACGAAGCAGCTGTTATTATTTTATTTTATAGATAGAAAATCAAGAACTCATTTCCAGCAATAGGAAAGAGTCATAAATATAAAAATAGATAGAGCCACCTGAGGTTTTGTTTTTTTCCAACAGACACAAAAGTCCTAAATGTCAAAAATAGATACAGCTCTTGATGCCAGAATGTGCTTCAGCTCTTGAAACAGAACTCTGAGTTGAAAATATGTTTACATTCACCTTTTATTTAAATTTATTTTTCAACTGAAAAAAGAGTCATCTGGGACTAATTTACATTCATCAGGACCTCATGGTCTTGATAAGGCCATTTATCAAATGTATTTTATGGAACAATTCAGACGAGCATGTTTGGCAGGCAATAATGATCACACAGAGTCCCAAAAATGAATAAAATCTGGCCTAGACTCGACCAGCTTTTGTGCAGAAGAGCTTCCAATTCAGTTGTAAACTCCTGTTCTGCGGAGTCTGCTGCAAGGTTGATAGGATGGGCTGCTTAGCTCAAGCTGTGAATTTTTCCAAATCATTCCAAAGAAAATGAGGATTTAACCTCCCTACCTTGGAGTTTCTAGAGGCATCATGGTTTGCCTTCGAAACTAAGTTACGATGTATATGAGTATCGTGCAGCATTAACATTATGTTGTATTTCCCCTACTAAATACTTAGATGAGATACAAATGAGAAACAAAATAGGTTTTAGTTTGAGTTTTAATAAATCTCAAATTAGGAGACACAAAAGATTCATAAAAGATCCATAGTTTCCATTGAAAATTTCCTCCCTTTATTTTCCAAGACTTTCCTTCTGCAAAATAAATGACAAAGTAATATCCCCCCTCTTCAGATTTGATGAAAGAGATTTAAAGTCTTGAATGAACATTTTACTACCCGTTTGTTCCTGATGAACTGCATCCTCTACCTGACAGTCCCAAGGTAGGAAGGCACCTGAGATATTAAAAAAAGTATTTTGTCCTTCAAGATCACAGGGTGTGATAAAAACTGGAACAAATATGGAAATCATGGAGGTGCCAGAACATTACATTTGAAAAATGGAATTATTTGAGTCAATCTGGAATGTCTGGTTCTTTTGGATTAGGCCTCATGGGTAGCATTGTGCTTAAAAAACAACTTGAATTAGCTACCAGGATTCCAGAAGTGTAACATAATCATGTACCTTTGTGGAAAGATGCTTATCTTTGTCTACTGTTAGCAGAAAGAGGCTGGATGCTTCTACCTTTTCATGTTTCAAAATAAAAATGGCTCAAGTAAGTTCCAAACTTGAATGGAATTTGGAAACAAGAGTGGGAGGAGGTAATTTCTCAGGTCTTTGCAGTTGTTTGTGCTGGTCTTGATTTGAAATAACAGTTCCAGCGTGAATCAATATCCTCTATAGCTACAGAAATATGGGACTTGGGGGAGTTTCAGTCTTACCACTTCCTCTTCTGTGATTTGGTGATTGGCAAAATCATCTCAGAGTTAATAATCCTGAATACAAGACCCAGAGCTGCTAAGGAGACAGAGACACTTCAATGAAACCTATGAGCTGGCAGTGACTCAACCCCCCTTTTGGAAAACGCAGCCCAGAATCCAGGGACCTATGTCCTTTTGGAATGACATGTCCAGTTCTGCAAAGATATCCACCGAGGGCCGTATACACAGCAAGCCCCACTTGTTCCCCACTTGTTCACCAACACACAAAGTTCAGGGGTGTGTCCCACCAAACTAAAGGGTTGGGGAAAACCAAAGGGAATTATAACACATGAACAAAGGAATTTCAAACTGTGTCATCCAACAAAGAAAAAAACTACCCATCAAGTGAAGGGGACACACCCAAATACCTAACCTTGTTGACTTGTCTCCTAGTGAGAATGAATCCTCAGGCACATGGAGAACTTGGGTACATTGCACAGTGCAGATTGGCCCAACACAGATGTTCTTCTTCCCTCTTCCCAGTGTGGTCCCCATCTCCATGCCTGACTAATCCTACCTAGACATCTCCAGTGGCTCCAGAAGGACAACCCAGGTGCCACTCAAGAGTATGGGGTTCTGTTCCATCTTGAAGACCTTACCTGTTTCAGAATTTTCCACTTGTAAGACTGTATACACACATGCACACACACACACACACACACACACACACACTGACCTCTTTCCTGCCAGTCCATTATCACAAGAAAAGAACTATAAAATTGAAGCAAAAACATTGTCTGTAATATGGCGTCTCTCAACCTGTAATGTGCCCATGTAATGTGTAATGTGAATTCACAGCCCACACCTGAGTAGCAAGGATCTAACCTGCCTGCAGCCATAGTCTATTTTCTTCAGTTCTCCTGGAGGATCTGTGACAGCTCTTGATTTTTGTTTTCTGATTTAAGATCCAGTCAAGAGTCGTGCTTTACATTGACTGTCTTTCAGGTTTGACCTTTAGCTGAGAATGTGAACTTTACATTGGTTGTTCTCTTATACCCAAAGCTCCAGTGAAAGTGTCAAAATTTCTCCTTGTGACATCCCCCACCCTTAAATATGTGGCTGAGGACTCCTCTCCTCACACTCTCAGTGAAGAAGGGGCAGGAGAGAGAATGATGTCTTCACGTGGAAGTTCTAGCATGTATTTTTATGCAAACCACACGTGCTAGATTTCCTAAGGCAAATGCAGGGGTTTGGTGTCTTCCTTAAAATAGAAGCCCAACAAACAAACACAGCTGCAAAGGAATTTCAGTGTCCCTATTCTGGAACTTAAAGATAGCATCCACTATCTCCCGAGAAATCTGAGTACAAGCATGGTTCAAAATTGAGTGTTCAAATTTCATTTCCTACCTTCCAGAGCTCACCGCTTGATAACGTCAGTCCCTTCTGGAATAGCTCTCCCAGCTCTGGCAGAATGGACCACATTCTATGATGACCCTAGTCCTATACACTGTCCAGTGTGGACTCGAAAGTCCCCTCCCTCGTGTGAGTACCATGAGTCACTTCTTCACAGGGGCCACTACTGAAATGTGAATGTTGCCTAGAAGAAAGGACTCCAGCTTTATCCTCATGGTCAGAATGCTCGCGAAGACTGTCCCAGACGAATCAGGAATTAAGACAGGCTTTTAGGAGTTGCATGTAGAATGAAGAAGAAATTGAGATGAAAGAGATTGATAGCAATCTGTGAGGCCAGCCTACAGAATGGGGATCCTGGGAAGCATGTCCAGGTCCAACTTTAATGAAGTTGTAAAGCCCTTTATACCCCAGCAAGGAAATGTTACAATCATGTAATGAGGAAGTAGCAAAGCATAGGTGACATGTAGCAGGGAGGATGCAGGGATGCATGATAACAGGAGAATTTACTTTTGGGAGCAACAGTCATTGCTAATAGGTCATATGTATCTTGGTACATTCTAAAGAGGTTAGGAAACTGGATTACAGGTGAGAGACGTGCTGTTGCCCACCTTCTAGTGTGCCAGAGCGAGCTAGAGAGAGATAGGAGGTGTTCCCCTTATTTGAAGCTCCATCTCTCTGTTTCCACACTCCTCAATAGGCTAGATTCAAACTGATGGGTTGGAGAAGGTACGTGGCATTAGGAACTTCTCTAGATAGCAGTAGAGATGTCGATGGAGACCGATAAGTGGGAACCATAGGTGATACCCTGGTACCTGTGGTTAGAGCCCATATCTCAGTCATGGAAGGTGCATCAAAAGGAGATGCAGTGTCCTAAGTTCAACACCCATGTTTCTAGTTATTTTGTAGAATGAAAAATAATTCAGTTTGAGAAGGTTTGGGATCCTAGAATCATCCCCTCCAATGGAGTTTCACCCCCTCAAACATTTTATAGGCACTTTTAGCTTCTGCTTGAGTGTTTCCCATGTGAGGTCTACAACGTGATTGTGTCCCTGCAGAACACACAATGCCAACAGCTAGTGGTTGCTGAATGCATTCAACATGAATGCCATTCTAAGGGTTTTATATATTCATTCAATTAATCTTGAAAGTAGTCTTAAAATGGTAGCCCTAGTATAATCCCCATTTTGCAATGAAGATACTAGCACATGGAGAGTTTTGGTAACTAGACCAGGATTATGCATTTTTAAGATGAAACCAAGGAATGGTATTCCAAGACCAATGATCTTAACCACAACTCTAAACTGTCTCCCAAGAAGACAAAAAACAGAACAATTGCTGCCTCACGGAAGCTTAAATCCTAAATCATGCAGCGCACATATATTATGTACTCCTCAGCCTACAGTTCTAAAATTCATAATACTGCTCAATGTCCTTTTCTTTAAAATATCTGGTCTCAGTATTCTGCTTTTCTTATTTTCTGTTATTTTGCTTGTGGTAGGCTCAGCACAGACCTCCTGGGGAAAGACTTGTGCCAGAGAGGAAAGATAAAGATTCCTTCCATAACTCACCCATGACAGGATGCTTCCCTAAGGCTGCAATAGGGGATTTGAGAAGGGATTTATGGGGGAGGGGAGAAAAGGGGAATAGTGAAATACTGCCTTTGAGATGATGACTTCCAAACTGATAAATCTTGCCACAAGCTTTTCATTTTGATGTTAAATATGTCTCCAACTGAAGTCCAACTAAAATACTTGATTTTTACCACCACTTCCTAGACCTGCTCTTATCTGCCTTGTTCAATCATACTTACTGGTCATTTTGTTTCTCAGGCCAAAAGCACAGGAGGCATTCTAGATTTCTTGCTTCCTAATTTCCACAGCCATTCCATTGATGAGTCTACTGGTTGTACCTTCTAGGGGTATTCAGCCTCCCGTTGTTTCTTATCACCCTGCCACCCTGTCACCTCTTAGGTCTCACTATCACCTCTTGAGTAGATTCCCGTCCCAGTTTCCTAGCAGGAGGTCTACCTGCTAATCTTGTCATCTCCTAAAACTACTCCACAAGGCAGCAGTGATCTCTAAAAGCATTGTCACAGAAAGAAAAAGAGAACTATGGATGGTCTCACTTATATGAGGGATAAAGAGAAAACAAACAGACAAGAAAAATTTTAAACTAACTTTCAGCAGAGGGGGTTGGGGGAAATAGGAAGTAATAGTAGGGGCACAAAAGATTAAGACGATGGTTCACAAGTGATAAGGTGGTGGAAGAACCCCAGGGTTGATAACGATGTTAAAAAAAGAAAGAAATTGTACCCACAAAATATTTTTTTAAATTTTGAAGTACTGTCACATTGTTTCTTTCCCTGACCAGAGCCTTCTAATACTTTCTCATCAAATTTAAAGTGATATAGAAATGCTGCATCTAAACACTTAAACCTTCTACCACTCTGCTCGTGCTCATCTCACTCTAGCCAACACTGGACCTTCTGTTTCTTAGCACCCTGAGCTCAATTACTCTTTGCATCTGGTGTTCTTTGGAGTTGGGTTGCTTTTCTTTGCTTCCAACCCTTTGTAGGGATCTTTCCTAAATTTTATTCAAATGTCACCTCCTCAGAGAGAATTTTCTTGGATTTCCTTTCCTAAATGACTTGCTCACCCCTGCTCCCAACCATCACACTTTGCCTCTTTATTTTGCACTGTTTTCTCCTTGGAGCATTAACTAACCCTGTTAGTTAATGCTGGGCATCCCTGTTTTCCGAAACAAAGTCCAGGAGGGTAGCAGAGGGAGTGCCCAGATCCCTTGCTTGCAACACATCTGGTTGCATCTTCGAGAATGGACTCATACACTGGGAAATTCCCTCACCATAAAATGGGTGTTCGAGAAATGTTGGTCAGTTCCCAAGAAATGCAGGTGTCAGATAACACTATCTTCTATTTCCCACATCCACTGCACTGCAATGAGTCAGGTCTAGTTTTTGTGGTTCATGCAGTTCACAGTTTTCACTAAGGTGATAACCTCCTAGCTGCCCCCTGCCTCTTTCCTTACCTCCACACCAATGCTAGAGAAATATGTCTCAAAACAAACCTTTCCATACCATCCCCTTATGTGTTATCTGCTATTCAAAGCTCAAAGTCCCTCAAAAGTTCTCCAATGCCTGGAAATGAAATTGTACCAACAAAACATGAAAAGTCCAAACTCCTCCGATTAACTTAGTGAGCTCCTTGCAATGTGGTCCTTGCTCTTTATTCCAAGCTTCCCTTCTCCCTCAGGGCCCTGCGCTTCATCTGCACCAAACTATTTGCCCTTCTCCAAATGCCACCCATACGTTATTACTTCTGTTCCTTTGTACTCATCCTTTCTGCTCTTTGGAGTGGTTTGCTCCCCACTCCAAATTCCTAAACACCCTTCATAACTCATCTCAGACATCCCCTTTGCTCTGCTTCTACCCAGATCCTTCATTCAGAACAAGACACTCCTAACTTGGCTTCCCTTCCTACGTCTATCAGTGCTTATCATATTATTATTATCATGATCATCATTATTATTACTGTTTGATTCCACACTGTCTCTATAACAGGAAGGGGCTAGACCACTAGACTGTGAGCTCATCAAAGCCAGGAATCATTCTCTTATTTATTTTTTAATTTCCTGGCATACTGTCTGGTTCACAGCAGACACAATAAACTTTGGTAGATGAATAGTCACTGTTCCAGCCGCCACTGATAGCCATGTCCACCAATGGAACACTCACTATCGGTGCTGTCGTGAGATGTCAATATCTAATGTATCTAAAATGTGTAAATCCACATTCCCAAATGTTATTATTTAATACCTACAACAGCTCTGCTCTAGAAGCAGTGTGGTAGGATAAGCTCATTTTATGGAAAATGAATCTTAATGGGGATATACCCCTTTTCCAGTACCACATGACTAAAACCCAAAGCTAAAATTTGAAATTAAATTTATTTCATTGAAAACCCTATATCCTTCCTTAATCAATACATTCTAAAGCCTCCTGTGAGTAAATGAGTGCATACCTGGAAGAGAGAAAATAAACAAAAGTGTGAAGTGAGGTCATGTACATCTACAGTCAGAATTACTCTTGCATCTGTATTGCCTTATTTCTTTCTTTTCTTGTATTAGTCTCTTCACTTCATTCCGCACAAAATACAACTATTTCCCCATACCTTTGGAGATGGGATCTCTTTAAGGGCAAAAAAAATAAATCATATCTGTTTTCATTTTTATGTCTGCACAGTTGTGTTCCTTTCCTAGAATCACCAAGTTAAAATACCACAAATGTAGGACCTTCGGCAACAGAAAATTATCCTCACAATTCCGGAGGTTGGAAGCTTGATGTCAGTCTTCTGAATGGGCTAAGGTGGGTTCTGTTCCAAGTCTCTCTCTAGCTGCAGAACTGAATCTCCGCGTGACCTTCTCTCTAAGTCTGGTCTCTGTAACCCAATTTCTCTTTCATAAAGAGATGGTCATTTTGCATCTGGACCTGTCCTAATGACCTACACGGGCTCATCTGCAAAGACCCTATTTCTAAGTAACATCATATATGCAGGGACTGGGGATTAGGATTTCATCTTTTGAGAAGGGCACTGTGTAACCCTTGCCAGCACATGACTGGCAAAATGTCTAGCTAGCAGTTTCAGATGCTCAGTGTAAGTGGGTTAAGGGAACTTAAAGAACCCCAGTGAGACTAGCCCTCCCATCAGATGTTTATGACCTTCTGCAGGGGTGAAATAGATACGCATTTTCTGGTGGCCACATCATTCCCTGCATCATTCTGCAGGGCTGGTGAGTTGAGAGGAGTCATGGGAACGCAGGTCATCTTAGACAAGAGTCAGCATTTTCTCCCAGGAAGTGGTATAATGTCCTGGGATTCACTTATAGATAAGGAGAAAGGGATTTGGCCCGGCTGCTTTTAGAGCAGTGGTGTTGAGCCAAGAGGTTGTAAACATGCCATCCGCTGGAATGTGTCTGCCTGCTTCGCTTGGCAGATTCCTCAAGGACTGGATGAGCTCCAGCCAACGTCTGCATCTTTGCATCCCTACTTGGGGCCTGTGAGAATCTATCTATCCTGCTGTCCACATTCGCTCCTCTGTGCCTTCATGTTCTGCTTCCAGGGTTGGCCTCAGGAAAGTTAGCCTGTGTTTTTAAGTTTTAGATACATCTCCTATTGAGCACTTCTTAGGAGTCTTAAGGCACTTTGTGTCTGGCAACATTCAGTCATGGCCAGAATACCACAAAGCATGGGTTCCATTTAATTGGGAGCTAGGTCATATAAAAACGAACAAATTTCATATGCAGACTTTAAACTATAATAACTAAAATGTCACCACTGTCCAGGACAAGAGTTAGAACATTCCAGTATCTTACAAGGTGATATGGACCTCTCACCAAGGATAGCAACCTCTTCTACCTACAAGAGAAAGAACATGTGAATTTTTATCATTCTTAAGGTACTGAGGCTTCCTGTTGAAAAACTTCATGTTCTAGTTGCATTTCCTTGAGTTTTCTTTCAGCTCTTTCTGTGATTTTCTTAAAAAAGCACATTCACGTTAACTTCTTAGACTTTTTTCATACATGTATTTGTTTCCATAAACAATTTTTAAATATTTTGTTTTTACTGAAGATCGATGATGTATTGACATGTATCATATCACCTATCACCAGTATGTCTGGTCTTTTTGCAAAACTTATTTATTCATCCTCAATCTGTAGATTCTCTCATATTTTTCAAAACTTTCTTTTAAGTTAAAACTCTAAGCACTTGATATGCAAATAATGGTACTGACCTGTCATTCTGTCTAATCTTTTCTGATTTTGTCTCACTGTGTTTAGCAGAGTTTCCAATAAAATATTGAATGCCTATGGTGTGTGGGCACAGGTTCAGAGACACCCAGGCAAAGTAATACCTTTGCCTTTCTAATCCCCTGCTGAACACCCAGAGATGGATACTGGCAAACTCTCAACTACAGCAACACTCTCCTGGCCTCTTACAAATGCCTGACCCAAGAGACACTTCTTTGAAATGTTAAAAGATACTTATCCTGCAAGTGCCTTTCTTTCTGCCACTGTCTTGGGATCTTGGGGGTTTTCCCTTCCTCATTGCCTCATTGCCCCATTGGGATTGTTCATTGCCAAGGTATAAATATGGCCCCTAACTTAATAAAGGCGGGCTTGGTCATGCTCTCCAAGTCCCCCGTCAGTGAGCTGGTTTCTCTCTGATCGTACTCAGTCTCTTCTGTCTCATTTCTTCTTTCATGAGACTCCTAACAACTGTCTAATGAGCTTCTTACTATTTTTTTCTGGTTGTTTTCAATGAATTCCTTCTAAATTATAATGCTTTGCTGTAGGCATGAATGCAGGTACCATTTTTCAGTCTAAGTAAATCCCCATTTAATTTCCTGCTTGTTTTTAAATTTTTGAATGAGTTTTATCAAGTGCTTTTCCAGGTTCATTTCAGCCTGGCAGCTCTTTTTTTTTGGTTTTGTTTTGGTGTTCTGTGTGTGATGGAAAGGATTTTTTTAAACTGTCTACTGAGTCAGCTTTTTTAAGTTTTAATTTCTAGGATTAATTCATTTCATCTATATTTTCAAATTCATGGCATAAAATTATTTATAATCTTTTCTTTTACAGTTTTTATTAGTTAGAGTTATTCCTCTCATAAAGTCTAATGTTGCTTATTTTTACCTTCATTTTTGTAATTCTTAAATAGTCTTAAAAATTGGTCTGTTTCATTAGATTTTTTTTTTCCAAGAACCAATCTGGGGCCCAGTTGATGTACTTTCCTTCATTTTCTTCACTTTTCTCCTTTTAATTTTATTGCCTCCTTGCATTTATTTTCTTTGCAGAATTATACATGCAAAAGTTTCCTGTTTTGGGAGACATTTTAAGAAGCTAGTGCTTTTCAGGAAAGGTAAAGAAGAGGAAAATTCAGTTTTTCATTATAGATATTGAGAATAGAAATTAATCTAAGGTCCATGGCACCATTTATAAGATCAAACCCTGTGTTTTCATTCTTTTATAGCCTACTGTCTCCCTCCCTGGCCTATAGGACAGTCATATTCTCTTGCTGCTGTTTTGGCAGTATTTTCCTTATTCCTTGAATAGTCCTGTCTTATTCCTCCTCCTGCTCACCATCATCCAAATAGCTGCTATGGTGTCCTTCACAACAAAAGACTGCTCACATCTCATGAAAAGAGTCCATCGTTGATCTAATATATCCACATGGTAGATTGGTACAGGCCTTTTGTGGGTCTTTAGTAGGTCTTCTGTGGGCCTGGATTTCTCATAAGAGCATCAAAAGGGGTCGCTCCAGGGAGTGCGACTGCTGTTTGTCTCTGTGGGGAGTCCAGGGCCAAACACATACTTTGATGGTAACACGGAAGCTTCTCTGCTCCTCTTCATGTATCAAGTATGTGCCAAAGAGTCAACTAGCACCTGGACTTCACTCATTGTCAAGCTCCAAATAAGATTTATTCTTTTCACCTTTAAAAAAATGTATTCTTTTTCTTTCTGACTCGTTTCTGCTAGTATGATTTCTTCTAGGTACATCCATATTTCCATAAATTCATCAGATTTGTCACTTTTAATTGATGAGTAATACTCCATTGTGTATATATACCAATCTTTTTCATCCATTCATCTGCTTTGGGACATTTGGGTTGTTTCCATGTCCTTGCAACTATAAATAGTGCTGCAATAAACATGCGAGCACAGGTGTCCCTTTGTACCCATGTTGAGGTCTCCTTTGGATAGATTCCCAGAAGGGCAATTACTGGGTCAAATGGTAGTTCCATTTTCATTAGTTTAAGTGTCCTCCATACTGCTTTCCACAGTGGCTGGACCAGTTTACATTCTCACCAGCAGTGTAAGAGTGTTTCTTTCTCTCCACATCCACGCCAGCAAATGGTTTCACTAATATATGGACAATCAAATGAAAGTACACAATGGGAGAGTGGGGACCAGCTGGAGTGGTGGGTGAGGGGAGGTGGTGGGTGACCCCCAGGGATTAAAATGATGTGAAATATATATATGAATAAATTATTTAATAAAAAATAATAAGATCTTTTAGGAAAAGGTGGTATGATATTACAGAATGGGGGGGAGGAGAACTAAGGTTTTGGAGAGGTGTAAATAGAAATTAAGATTGCATTTTAGAGCTAAGATTCATGTGTGTCCATGAAGTTGGGCTGGCAGGAATGTCAGCATGAATGACAGCTCTTCTTAGAGTCACTGATACTCTCCCAGGGAAATATTCTTCTGTTGGCACCTTGAATCTGTTCAATACTGAGGAAGCTGCAGATTTATTTTTTATTTTTTTTTTTTGAGACTAGGTCTCACTTTGTTGCCCAGGGAACTGAAGGCTCACGTTGCTTGGGGTACCGTGGACTCATGAGATCCCCAGCCTCAACCTCACAGGTAGCTGAATTACAGGTGCGGGCCACCACGCCCAGCTATTTTTTGAGACTAGGTCTCGCTATGTTGCCCAGGGAACCACAGGCTCGCGTTGCCCGTGGTACCACAGACTCAAGCAATCCCCAGCCTCAGCCTTCCAGGTAGCTGGAATTACAGGCACACACCACCATGCCCAGCTATTTTTTTACACTAGGGCAGGACTCAAGAGATTCTTAGTCTCAGTCACGCTCTAGGCTGCGCTTAAAGGAATGTGCCACCATGCCTGGGTGGCTGCAGGTTTAAGAAAACATCTTGGTACTTTGGGGAAGCCAGATCTGGGTTCGGATCCTGACCCAGTCACTTGGTAACTGGTGACTCACACAAACTAAGCATTGATGACCTCACCAATCAGATCCCCTATAAAATGGAAATGAGAATCGCTACTTTGAAGCATTATTGAAAGTACTAGAAACAACTAACTGAAGAGCCTGGCAGGCGGTAACTATTCAGAACTGATAACTACTTTTAATAATAGCGCTGTCACCAGGCACGTGGCTCGTGCCTGTAAGCTTCAGCCTGTGAAGCGGCCGAGGCAAGGGATTGCGATTCGAGTCCCTCCTGGGGCCCGTAGCAAGACCTAGTTCCAAAAAAATACAGCTGGGCTTGGTGGCGCGCACCTGTAATCCCAGCTACCTGGGAAGCTGAGACTGGGGAGTGCTTGAGTCCATGGTATCCCGGGCAATGTGAGCCTGCGGTTCTACAGGCAAAAATAGCGAGACCTAGTCTCAAA